>BJBW01003845.1:104803-193157 GCA_004320125.1 Scolopax mira
TTGTGGCCCTTTGTTGTACCCTCTCCAGCAGTTCCCTGTCCTTCTTGAACTGAGGAGGCCAGAACAAGACACAGTACTCCAGATGGGGACTCACCAGGGCAGAAGGGGCAGGATGACCTGCTTTGACACACTCTTCTCGATGCACCCCAGGATGCCATTGGCCTTCTCAGCCACAAGAGCACATTGCTGGCTGCAATATATAAAATATATAAAAATACCCCAAATATAAGTGAAAAGGACTTCCTATAGCTGTCACACATCTGCTTTGAGTCAACACAACTCCCACCGAAGCACTGTGTTTAGTTTGAACAGTGTTGTAAGAAAACATAACCTGCTTTGAGTTACCAATTACAGTACTTTACTGAAGAAACTGTTCTTGACACGCACTGTAAGAAACTATCAGTATTGTTCAGTTATTGATAATAGGTTATTTGCTTGAAATATTTAGAACATAAGTAAAAGCATATACAAAGCTTGTTATTTTTGCCTTTTTTAAGAAAAAAGTCTAATTAAGACAGTCAAATCCAACCAGTAGCTTAAAGGAATTTCTATACGATTCTCCAGACCATAACTATTTCTTTCCATTAAACTGAACCCTCTGTTTTTACCACCTTCAGGTTTGAACCACTGAGAAATTTTAAAGCTGTACTTCGAGTCAATTTCTTTGCAGGAAAGCAAGAAAATACCATTCACCTTCGAAATTCCTTAGGAGTTTATTCGTACAATTTTCTTAACAACTACTACCACAGAAGTCATCACCACATGGTGAGCCACTAATTAAGAGCACCCATTTGGGAGCATAACTTGGGTAGCTAAGAAATTTCCAATGTGGGCACACAGGTATTTCAGAGAGCATCGTACTCACTTGCACAACTCAGGAGTCTACCTAGGATGTTGTAACTTGTGTGTGTCTGGGGGTTTAGTGGTACACTGCAACCTGAGAACAGCCGTATGGGCAAAACTGGATGGGTGTTAAAGCAGTGGCATGCAGGTAGGAACGAAACAGCAAGTTAAAAGTAGTTCCAAAAACCACAAACAAGTTGTTGCCCCTGCCAAGAGGAGAGGGGTGGAGATGTTGAGCGATGTTGAGCCCTACGCAGAGTCCTGGAGTGGAAGATCCTGAAATCTTGTAGATATTCCACTACATACCTATACCTCAGCACTGGAGAAAACTCTTGCTCATAAAGAATGGGAAGACTCTCTGCCCAACATCTGCTCTGTCTGTTCCTTAATGATTAGAGTACCTGGTGCTCAAGGGACCTATACCCAAATACTTATGTAAAGGCACTTTATCTCTCAGAAGACTCCCTGACTCACCAGCTCTAGGGCTCTGCAAGCAGGGCTCTGCAAGTTTCTTTCTGAACTGTTCTCTTCTATGCAGTGACTCAAATTCTCTCACACAGGACCATCTTGGAGCTAGTTGGTAAAAATTAAGAAAGTGAGGGTTACCTCTCTCATTCCTGGAAAATTCAGGATTCAGTTCATCCTTACAAGTGTAAGAAAAGAGTTTAGTTCCCGTCTAGTCCTGCATATGGGTGCACAAGAGTCTCTGCTCTCAGAATTTAGTGGAACAAAACTCTATTCCTTTCATGGTAAGTTGATTGCTGAGGTCAGGTAAAACCAATGTGGATTAGGGAGAATAGTGTCTAAAGGCAAATTTAAACCCCAGTTTACTAGTTGTTCCTTCTTGTGAATTAAGCCCATCATTTTCCAGCAGACACCAAAAAGGAATTTAAAATGAAAGTGACAAATTTCAGTCAAACTCTAAAAGGAAATTAATTATTAATTTGTAAATAATACCGGACAATTGGAGAGGTTTCCATGCAAACGTCCTTCAAACACTTTTTAATACACCTTAAGGCAGTCTTTAATAACTAAAATGATCTTATTTCAGTTGGTTGATGGAAAAGTATCATGACAACCAAACTTACTTGATGTAGAAATGTGTTATATTTACAATATGGTAGAATATGTGTTTCTTAATTCAAAGATACAGCTAAAAAAAAACCAAAACCACAGAACTCCTCAAAATAAAACCAAAGCAAACAAGAAAAAAGCATTTAGTATTTCTCATTAAGCAACCTTTGGTCTAATATAAGAACAAAGAAAAACTGTTTTTTAAAAAAAACCTTAAAGTTTTCTAGTCCTGTGTAAAGTAGCAGGAGAAATCAAAATTTGTGTGGGTACACGAAATCAATCATATTTTCAGATCATATATTGTAACAAGAGCTGGAAGACCCCAGAAAGCCAATCATGTCCTGGGCTGCATCAAGAGAAGTGTGTCCTGCAGGTCACAGGAGGTGATGCTGCCCCTCTACTCTGCACTCGTGAGACCCTACCTGGAGCACTGTGTCCAGCTTTGAAGTCCTCAGCACAGGAAGGACGTGGACCTGTTGGAATGGGTCCAGTGGAGGGCCATGAAGATGATCAGAGGGATGGAGCACATTCCCCTGTGAGGACAGGTTGAGAGAGCTGGGATTATTCAGCCTGGAGAAGAGAAGGTTCTGGGGAGACCTTAGAGCAGCCTCCCAATATCTGAAGGGAGCTCCAGGAGAGCTGGGAAAGGACTCNNAAGGACTCTTTGTCAGGGAGTGCAGTGACAGGACAAGGGGTAATGTTTTTAAATTGAAAGAGGGGAGATTTAGATTCAACACCAGAGAGAAATTCTTTGCTGTGAGGGTGGTGAGACACTGGAACAGGTTGCCCAGAGAAGCTGTGGCTGCCCCATCCCTGGAGGGGTTCAAGGTCAAGTTGGATGGGGCTTTGAGCAACCTGGTCTGGCGGGAGGTGTCTCTGGCCAGGAGAGGGGGGTTGGAACTGGATGATCTTTAAGTTGATCCAACTCAAACCATTCTATGAGTTTATGATTTTATATTTTATAAAATAAATTTCCAATTTTTTATCTGTCTTTGGAGATATTGTCAGGGATATGATCCTGCCAGTAACTTCATATAGCAGCTGTAGAAAATCATGACTAGGAGCTATGAAGTAAGTCCAAGCATGCAGCTGGATAGGAAAATATTTAAGATCTTAAACATTTACATTATGAATTAAAAAAAAAATAGGAAAAACAGTTGTGCCAAATATGAATACTACTATTGATAATTTTGAACAACTTGGATTGATATTTATCATTTTTACTATAGTCTTGAACATTTATGCTATAACCAGCAGAAATTTTAAGAGCTTATTTGAACAAAGAAAAACTTTGAAAAAATATTTCTCCGTTTTAGAACTTGTAAAATATTGCTTTTCATCAGTGGTGAATATTTACAAATAAAGAAAATTTCAAAAATTAGTACTGGAAATACAGTTAAGGGGATTGGAAAACAAGTATCTCCAATTTCAACAAATGTCAAGAATGAAGATTAGCTTTCAAAAATCTTGAACACAAATTTTGAACAAAAGCAAATGTCATTTATAATTGCACAACCTTGACAATGAAATTCTGCTGGATCAGCAGCTAGTTCAGAAAAACTGAGGTACAGTTTATATGCGTTATTTTCCCACAGTGAATAAAAATATTTTTTCCTATTCATCCTCGATGCTTATACTGTACTGTTTATAAAATTCTTTAAAATTTTTCTATTAATACATCTGTGTTAATTTAAAATATTCCCTCAGGCAAAAGCAACTAAAAATTGGCAGGATATTTTCCTTCATTCTTTTCTTCTTTCTTGCTTTCTTTCTCTCTGACTTCCTACTTCTCTTCTCTTCTTTCTCTCTTCCTCCATGTATGTACATGTGTGTTTACAGTAGCAGTTTCTTAATTCTTATTTGGTCTCTAGGGAAGTTATCATAAAATTTTAAAAATTCAGATAGGCCAGATAGGGTTGAACAAGTTTACCATACAACATTATGCCTTTAGAAAAAGAAACATATGCTCTTATTTCAGAAGTCTTCCTTCTTATGTAAGACCAATATTAAATTATCTTGAAAAAAGAGGAGTGGCATGAATGAAACATGCAGATATCCTTTGTAAAAAGAAGGATTATTTTGGAAACATAGATGAAATTTGCAAAAATGTTAGCACTTCTATCTGAAAGGAAGACCAAATAGTTGCGGACAATAATCACTCAAATTTTATATTTTCTTACTTTGATTTCAGACATAACACTACAACCAGTTTTGTAAAATGGAAAATATATAGTAATAAATAAGTAATAAATAAATAAATATCAGGTTTTTGAGAAAAAAAGGTTTGAAATATGTTGTCACTTTCACTTTTTGGAGTAATAGTTTTAGGTTTCTTCTGGAACCAAAAGCTTTTAAAAAAACTGGGGCCAAATTAAGATCCTTCCAGATAGTTCATGTACACAACCTGTTCAGTGAACAACTTACACAGTGGCTGAGGTGCTGGTGTAAAACAAAAAGTAATAAATGAGGTGCAGAATTACAGCACAGTTAGTTGATGCATTAGGAGTCTTACACCATGACTCAAAAAGAAAATACATTTTTACATGGGTAACAAGCCCATCCAGAGACACCATGGCTAGTTCTAAACAGAATTTTAAAGGGTTATTAACATCACACTTCTGAGTATAAACTATTCTGTTATAAATTATTATCTAATGGATTAACATTTTTATTGCATCTTTGTAATTTGGGATTCCTGGACATACATCTAGAGAAAAAATTACTGGAGTAATATAACCTCAAAATTGATTCTGAAAGAAAAATACTTTTTTTCTTTTTTTTCAGTTAGACTACAAATTTGGAGTAGGTAGAGCACAGTTTGACATCCACCAAACCTATGCTTACCAACTTCCTTACACACACCTGAAGGAGGAAGAGGCAGAGGAGGACACCACCTCTGTTTCAGCACAGAGGATTTCTCCTAAACAAAGATGAGAAACAATTACTCTTCAGACTTTTTCTTCTACCATGTGTTTCATGGTGTGTGTGGATACAGAGCTCCATAACACCTTGGCACTCCAGTTTCTCCAACAGTCCCACAATGATTTGGTACACCCCTATAAAAATCCTTACATAAAGCACGACCACATAACTTCCCCTGGCTACCAGCCCTCTAGCACTCTCTGTTTCATGGAAGATTCATCTAGATGAAATACTCTGGTTTCATTGACTCTAATAATGTATTAATAATGAAATCTTCCAAGTAACATTTGTATTCTAATAAAGCAGAAGTTCTACAGCTAACAGAGACACATAAAATTTACAGATACTGTTTCTACTGTGTATTTTTTTTCCTTGGTTTAATAGGGAGAAATAATTTATCCATGTCTAAATAGCAACCACTTACAAAAAAGACAAATATTTTCATCTTATGTTTGTGGTAATGGCAGAGGCAGTTCAATCATGTTGTTAGAAAACATTATCTAAAGTTCATAATGGAATCTAATATTGAAAAAAAATCCAAAAAACTAAAAGGGCATTATTTGACGAAAAATATCTGCTTTAACAACTACTTTAGCTCCAACTACATGTAAAATATGTGGACTAAGCTATAAAAGCTATACATTCACATAGATCATTAGCTGTTGTGAGAGACTATTCTTCTTGCATAGCAGCCACATAATACAAATTACTGGATTTCTATTTCACAGCTATATGATCACTCACCTTACCCTAAAAATCCCCATCTCAACACCCGATCAGCCATCAGAGCAAATTTCATAACTGATAAGACTTAATTTTCAAGAAGGGATAATATACTTATCCAAAATACTATCAAATAAAAATAACCAGTTGCTGAGATTGAAAGCAAATCCCTGTGACAAAGCCGTAGTACTTTATCCCATACTGAAAGATGGCTTGGTGGAGCTGAAAAGATTTGGTACTCAGACTGATTCAGCTCTCACCTTTTCTGTAGACATTCCTCATTTCATTGGTTGGAGCATTTGTGATAATCTTTAAATTTTTGTCTGCCTGGGATTCTTGAAAAACAGCTGTATTTTGCCTGTTTATCTTGTTGCAAAATAAAAAAAAAAATAAAAGCGCAAGTATTTTGGATAAAGTTTGGGTAAAAACAACAAAGCACAGCACAATATCCTTTCTGTTGCACAAATAAAATTAATCCTTTCAGCAATTCTTCCACGGTTTTTTTTTTTTCCTTCTTCTTGGAAACCTCTGATGTGTGAAAAGTTACCCTAAGGTATAAGAGGCAAGGATCCAAAGACTCTTCAGGTCAGCACAGCACTTTGTCACGAGAAAATATCATTACTGACATTTTAAAAAGATCAGGTATAATAGTCTGACAATAGTAAGTGGCTATTGCCTTTGTTTCAGCTTCCTTTTAAATACTACCTCCTTTAACCCAGTATGAAATATGTTTCTTACACAGGACATCTTGATTCACGTGTGCCAATAGCGAATTTTACCACCTCCTCTGTTCCCTCTGTAGGACTCTGTTCCTGTGCTTCTGCCATGTGCACCTTTGATCAGGACCACTCCACGTAAACTCCTTGTCCTGTTTGCATCCTGAATGATGAAAAGAGAGATGGAAGAGGGGAAAAAATAATAAGGGAACCTGTTTATTAATTGCATTGCATGCTATTGTACCACTCCTATTACACCACTGTCAGTTACACCACTGTCAGGGAGAGGGGAGGAGGGGATAAAAGTGTAAGTCTTCCATTGAAATATAAATTTTTCCACCAAAAAAAAAAAGATACCATTCTCTAATCACTGCAAGTGTACAGTTCTGACAGAAATAAAAATATATATATAAAAAAACCTCAAAGCTAAAAACCACAAGGAAACACCATGCTAAAAGCACCTGAGGGATCACACATGAATATTCTTATTTCTTAAACAATATCCACAGGCTCTCAAAACAGCTGGTTTGTCCTTCTCCACAGGTGCTCTCATTAAAGTCAGGGTTTCCCCAATTACCAGAACGTTCCAGTGTCAAAGAGAGGGCAGAAACCTGGCCAAACACCTGCGGGTTTAGATTCCTCCAGGGATATCTGAATAGATGAACTGGACACTAATTTGCCTCAAGTCCTGAGGATGTACGTGAGATTCATTGACACCCTACCTTGAGGTCAGCAGAGCCTTGTGAATACACCTTTGGAGCTCCCACTTTGGAAATTTCCCCTTAATTGACATATAGGATAGGATTTGATGTTAGCATTGCTTCTTAATATCACCAAACCAACACCAAAGTAGGATTTCTGAACAACTTAATTAGTATTCAGAATATTTTCAGAACTCACTTTAAATATTTCTTTCCTTCAAGCACATGGTTAAGCACTTTAATATGATTCAGTGTAATATGACTAACAGAATTCATTAACATGGTATTTAATTATTTGGCTGTGAAATCTTAGTTTCCCCATCTAATTGTAAACACCCAAAATACAGATTGCAGTGACTGCCTGCCGCCCTTCTCCATAGGAGAGGCTGGGAAATAATAGACAGGCAGAAAAGGAGAGAGGCTTTCTTTCCTGAAGAAAGTTGGGGGAAGAGGTCATGGAGAGCTTACACAGCTTGACCAGCATCAGTGGGGTGGCCAAGCAGAGAGATAGGCAGGAGGCAGGATGGAGGTGGATCTCCCTCCCACCACACTGTAAGCTGTGAAAAATCAGAGATACAGGGCAGTGGTGCAAGGCTAATGTTAATATCATCGTCAGGAGGCCACTTCCAATTATACCAGGAGCATAAATGATGGTGACTCAAAGTGCTACACATAAGAAAGGGATGTGGCAGCTGTAAGGGACTACCAGCTCAGACCAGGTCGTCCAAGCAGACCTGCCACCTTGCCTGCCTGTATCATCTATTACACGGGTCCTTATAAACATCAATTAGTCCACAGTTTCAGCACCCTGAAGTCAGAAATCAATTTTTTTTTTTTTTTCTCAAGTGGTGTACTTTATCATTACAGACCCGGGATTTCTTGTGGCTCTGTTTTCCTTTTAACCGTTTACTCCTCTTCCAACACCATCAACTGTGGTTGTTTTTGACAGTCTTAGCAAGTCTGCTGCAGCTAGTCACACTCACGGTGAATAGCTTTGCATGAGTAGGATGGATTTGCATATGCTAATGTGACATCTGGCCATTGTGCAATTTCTTATTTCTGTAACCCTTGAGTAGAAGATCTTCCTAGGAGATAAGTTAGCAATAATCACCATTCAAGCTTTCAAGTCAAGTCTTTTTTGCTATAGGTGTCAATCTTAATCAAAAGATCTATTACACGTAAGTCTGAAGGCAGACCAAAGAAACCTACTTAAAATACCAGTAGGATGTTCCATGTTCATTCAGAAACAGCTGATTTGCTTTTATATAGTCAGAACTTTGAAATGAAGAATCAGAATTTAACCAAACTTGGATATTGCTTGGTTTTATCTTTCCCAAGGTGAGAGTTAATTCAGACGTAGACCAATATATAACACAATTATCCAACCACAAAATCTGCACTGTGGTTATCAGTGGTATTATAAAGACAAATGTAATTTATATGACAGCTTAACAAAGGTCAAAATGTAACCAATAGGGAAATAAAATATGACTTTTTAGCTAGAATCAATACTGATCGTGTGTTCTACAAATATCTTCTTTTGCCAACTACAGTTAGGCCTTTCGATCCTAATTTCAGAAGGAATTTTAGACTTGGGCAAAAGAAAGAATGCTTTAAGTAAAGGAACATCATTAGTTCAAACCTTTGAAGTTCAGAAAGTATAATCTCAAGGGCAATTAAGCACTGAACAGATCTTCCTTATCCAAGCAGATTATTTCAGTTTGATTCCAGAAATTTCCATGAGAGACGTAAGATTATTTTAAAGGATACTGTCTGATCATATTTGGCCCAAAAATATTATTTTAATAAAGAAGAGCTTTAAAAATCCTAAAATCACCAACACGTTTCATGATGCATTTTCATTAACAGAGCAATTTTTCTCTGAACAAATAAGCTTTCTCCTGAATTGCTTCTATTCCAAAACAGATTTGCCAACAGTGGTAATTGCTATAATGGCAAGTAAGCAAAAAGAACTGTCGTTAAAATAAATTTTATTTTTCGTTGTCTTCTGGGAGAAAAAAACACTTAATGGTATGATTTGGTGAGATTCAAATCACCTATACAGAAAATCACAATTTACCAGACCAGCAGTTGTCTGCAAACAATTTATGCTTCCATTCTGTACCAAAAAAAAAAAAAAAAAAGAAGTCACATTATCTGTGCTCAAAATCCCACACGTAGATAGAAACAATCTGATTGGAGATGCAGACAGCTAAGCCTGTAAACAACAGCAGGAATTGGCCTTTCCAACAATAAGCATCCGGACGCTTGCTGTCATCCAGCTCTAGGTGTGGAACTTACAATGGGTGTAGGAACAAAAGTTCTTCACTTCCAGACAGGATTTACAAATGCTTTTCAGCAACAAAGCATTGAACCTGGATATGAGGACACCTCCTCAGAAGCAGTAAGAAGCAACATCCTACAGTGTTTGTAGTGTAATGTGCCTTGAAATCACATCCCATGTCATGGAGTAGTTCTAGCTATCTTAGTTTGGCATATTTTGAGTAGAATCTTTGTAGGTACTTTCATATTTTATCTGTGCTTTTGTGCATGCAGAGAGCAGCTGTCACGACCTCAAAGGAGAAGAACCCATTAACTCTAGCAGAGCAATTAAGGTATTCAACTTGGCAGGGCAGAATTGGCATACTTGATCTCATGCTTTGTTCTGTCTTACGTACTTGAAATTAGACAATTACTGTTTCATGTAACATAGAATCATAGAATGGTCCAGGGTGGAATGGACCATGAAAGATCATCTGGTCCAACCTCTAACAGGAAAGGGACTGTAGATGAGATTATCCAGTGCCCTGAGTGATAACATCTTGAAAACCTCCAGTAGTGGGGACTCTACCATGTCCCTGGGGAGGTTGTTCCAGTGGCTGTTCTCATCACAAAATTTTTCTGTCTTATATCAATATGAAACCTCTCTGGTACACCTTGTACCCATGGCCCCTTGTCTTCTCCACACAGCTCTTTGTGAAGAGAGAGCCTCTGTTCTCTTTGTAGCCATTACGTACTGGAATTCACAGAATCGCAGAACGGTTAGATTTGGAAGGGACCTTAAAGACTACCAAATTCCAGCCCCCTTGCCACAGGCAGGGACAAGTCCCACTAGACCACATGTCTCAAAGACACCAGGAATTCTGTGTTTTCTCCAGGGAAAAAAAACCTAGAGTGGGATCCCACTCTTAGAGTGGGATGACCACATCTCTATCTTTGCTAGCAATGCTCCTGCAGAAGCAGACCAGAATCTGATTAGCTTGCATTGTTGCACCAGCACAAAGCTGACTCACAGTCATCTTACTGTCCACCAGGACTCCCAGATCCGTCTCAGGAAGGCTGCTCGTCAGACACACAAATCTCAGCCTGGTGTGGACTCCCTGGTTATGTTGTTCCAGGTGCAGGGACATAAATAATAGCAGAAGAAAAAATTGAAAAGGGTTTTTTATAGGGGTACTAAAAAATAAATAAATTATTGTGACTCCCACCAAAGACCTTTATTTGTTATTAGTGACAAGAGGATTGAAATAAATTTGAAATTTAAGAAGTATTGTGTTTGTTCAAAAGATGGGTCTCATTTGTGAGAATAAAATATATTTTTCTAAAACAAAAGGAGGTTTATCAAAATCCTAAATGAACAATTTCAAGAATTTTAAATGGCAACATAATTTTTGCATTAGCCAATTTGGACACACATGTTCCTACAACCTTGGAATTTTACTCTGGCCCAAGGAACGAACATGGGAAGAGGTAAAAGGGAAGCAACAGGGAAGAGGGGAGCTGGAATTACTGAAACCCATAGTCATTTCTGAAAACATGGAAATAATTTTCCATTAGGTTGTGTCCAATTATTGTAGTCCAGTTCCAAAGCCATAACTAGACTGAATCCATAGAACAGCTTCCAAACCTTTTCAAATGCAACACTCTGTTGATCTAAATATAACAGATCTTTGCATTATACATATTTCTTTTGATACATATAATATTGTTAGCCAAAAGTATACTGCAAATCTAATCTGTGGTGTGTAAAAGACAAATAAAACATTTAAATATATTTCCAAAATAAATTACTTCTACAGTACAAATGATGCACTTATCAATTGTAATACATTATGTTTTCTGTCTCATTTCAGAAGGTATTATGGTAATAATTTTGGATTTTAGCCAAGTGCTCAGCAGAGGATTTTAAACATCCTCTGAATAGACACATTTAATAGCTTTTAACCATACAGAGCACTGCTCTTATCAGTGAGTAGCAGGAAAATGATTAATACACTTTGGGTAAACTTACACTTGGTCTTCTTTAGGTGGGGAGGGAGGCATCACTAAGGCCTGAAATCTCTAATTATATAAGAGGATATAAAAGACAGCAACTCACAGACATCAGATGCATATTCTGTAGGTCTACACAACAGATGGTGGTGTCTGGCAGTGTCTTTTCTTTTAAACAGAAAAATATTGTTATAAAAATATTCAGAATACATTTTTAGTTACTTAACCAAATGTGTGGATGAATTAGTGGAAAATGAAAGTCATGATGTGGTGCATGCAGGAACAAAAATTGTCTATGAAATCTTGTTATTTAGGATTCTTCCACTCTTACACTGCTTTCAGCTTTAAGACACACTGGTATGTTCATGTCCTTGGTACTATCTATTTAAATACATCCTGAACTCATACATTTGTGATACATTTAATTTGTACTGTAGTGTATTGGGATATCCTGAATACCATGTTTTTACCCCTTCCCAATCCATTACTGCTAAAAGGAATCACTATTATCAGCCACAAAGGGAATTTTCTCTTGCAACCAAAGTTCTCTGAAGGGAGAATCCTCTGCAGACCTACACTTTGAGTGACAAGTTCTTACGCGTGTCTCATTATGAGTGGGCTAAATTAACATATATTCTGCCAAGCTGAAAAAAAAGAGCTGTGGCTAATAACTGAACGTGCAGGAAATAGTCTGTAAATCTGACTATGATGAATTTCATCAAGGTGATCCAATACTTCTGGGGGTCAGGTGAAAATATTACAATTATGTTCAAATCTAAGTAAATCCAACACATCTGGCCTGCTTTTTTTGCTGGAACAGGTATTTCAACTCTTCTCCAAAGCGATCAGCTCTTTCCCCTGCACTGCCAAAGCACAGCATTAAGGTGAGTTAAAGTGGCCACACTGGCTTCTGTGACATAAATACACAGCTCGATACTTAGTCAGATACACAAAACCTGCAGGCAGACTTAATTGAATGAGCACTTTCTGCTGAAAGGCTTTTCATGATATGCAAATTCTTCCTTTTCATAAAAGGCAACATGATGACCTAATCCTGATACTAAACCATAGCTATAGGAAGGTGGCACTTATACCTTGAGAAGGACATTATGGGAAGAAAATTGAAAATAAAAGATTTTTTTGAAGTCTTTTTAAAATTTGAGATGTATGGTCTCACTCTATATGACTCACACTAAGATTCACAATATTTAAACTTGATCATTACAGAGCTGTATCTTGCTTTGTAAGCAATTGGGAGACTTTCTGGAACAAAAATGCTGGGCAGAATGACATTACTCTAATAAATTCTTATTTTTACTGGAATGTCTTGCTGGTGACAATTAAAATTCAGCTAAAACAGCAGTCAAGAAAAAATCACCAGTTCCCAACAAGCAACAACTTAATCAAAGAAACAATTGATAAAGCATTTCGAGAATACTGTCTCTTTGTGATGTCTCCAGTCAGACAGCCACATCTTGTGAAGAACCTTCTATCAAGATGGGAAGAGATGTCAATATGTTGTCTTTATTTCAAAGACACAAAATTGCAAGCCTAAATGAAAACACATGACAATAATGATTCTGAAATTATGTCATCATATATTCTGACAAATTATGTCATCTTATAAAACGTTTGCTACAGATGTTTGAAATCACCCACTAGTAAATAAAATAAAATCTACTGATTTCAGCAGTATTTAGTGATATCTATTAAAGACTCATTGTTATTTGTAAAATCTGTAAATATGCTCTACAGCAGCATCCATCTAGCGACTTTTCCATGAATTACAAAAACAAATGATCAAATTACCAAAACAAATAAGATCAAACTGGTAGCAACCCTCAATGCAAAAAGAGATACAGCAAATCACCATGATCAAACCTCCTTTTGTTTCTTCCGTAGACACCCCTTACCTTGCACTTTGAAACAGAACCATGCACCAGGGCTCCAGGGAGACCTAAGAGCGGCCTTCCAGTACCTGAGGGGGCTACAGGAAGGCTGGGGAGAGCTTGTTGACAAAGGCCTGCAGTGACAGGACGAGGGGCAATGGGTTTAAACTGAAGAAAAGCAGATTTTGATTGGATCTTAGGAAGAAGTTCTTTCCAGTGAGGGTTGCCCAGGGAGGTGGTTGAGGCCCCTTCCCTGGAGACATTCAAGTTGAGGCTTGACAAGGCCCTGGGCAACCTGGTCTAGTTGGGGGTGTCCCTGCTGACTGCAGGGGGTGTGTGTCGGACTAGATGGCCTTTGGAGGTCCCTTCTGGCCCAGATCATTCTAAGATTTTGTGATTCTATGTTTCTATAAAATTAGAGATACTCTCTTGAGCTGTTTGAGCACTCATATATTGATACCAACAGGCATCCTGAGCAGAAGAAATCTTACATGGAACTATCTCACTGAGGAAATGTCAGTTAATAAGTACTCTCTGCTGAAATATCTAAAATATAAATAAAGTTTAGTACTAATATTTTTCACATAATTTTAAAGTATTCTCCCCCACCACCTTTCCTTTTTTTTTTTTG
Organism: Scolopax mira; assembly: GCA_004320125.1. Taxonomy (NCBI): domain Eukaryota; kingdom Metazoa; phylum Chordata; class Aves; order Charadriiformes; family Scolopacidae; genus Scolopax; species Scolopax mira. The sequence goes on from BJBW01003845.1 coordinate 118,575, forward strand.
TGAATAGGCTATACTGCAATTTTTTTCAAGTTTTTTTAATCAGTCTTTGCAAAAAATAAATTAAGGCACGATACAGAAGATAGAGTTTGTAACCTTAAATATAATCATATCCAATCCCAATAGTGAAATGTGGCAAGCGGTCTGTAGTTCCAGCTACTCTTTATATTTTTCACCAACACAGAAGAACCAAAGAAACTAAGAGTTCTATAAAAACAGTTTACCCAGTTTGTAATTCACAAGCCTTAGATCAGAGTTAGTTCAAGCTAAACATATTAACGTTCCTAAAAATGGATCTTTTCTCCCAATGCACTTGATCAATGTGCAGAGCTTTGATCAGAGAACAACTTAAAGGTACCTTCATATTTCATACCTGCTACTTTTATATCCCAGGAATGGGAGCTGCCACTTCAGAACAGAACCATGAAAGCCTTCGCAACACTTTCATTTAAAAAAAAAAAAAAAAAAAAGAGTTCAAAAGAGGAAAAAACAATACTTTTGCATCTCATACTCAACAACAAAGGTGGTATATAATAGTCAATATATCTTTCAGGTCAGAGGTGTATTAGGAAAAACATCAAGGATGATTCTGCCTAGATTTATAAGTAAGCTAAATGACACATACAGCACTTTAATCTTCTTTTGATGCATACAGTTGACAGGAGCTACAAAGGTACAATATAAAGCTTTTGAGTATATCCCCATATATTTTGTATAAGATGGAGGAGCACATCTTTTTTCCATAAAATATAAATACTTATATTTGTGCATTATGTATGTGAGGTTATACCAATGAATAAATTCCCTAAAATGTAGCAGAACCAAAACACAAAATTGTACTACTTGTAGGAAGAAAATCTATTAACCTTGTACACTAACAACACCAAAAAGAAATCCTTTCTCGGTGGGGCTGATTCTAACTTAACTCAGATTTATCCTGATGTAACTTGATAAATTTAATTTAGTGTTCTGGAATTATATTGTTTAAAAAAATACCATATTCTGATATTATATTCTCTTTTGTATTAATAACTTTTTCTTAATCATTATCGTTGGTAATCTATTTACTTTGCCGTATTCTGGTGTTTCAGCTAGTTTCAGCAGAAAAGCTGCTTAAGAAGCTCTACAGACTCAAGTAAAAAAGAAAGCAATTCATAAATTACATTCAATTACACAGAGTAGGGATTGTCACAATCTCTTTATATAGCAACAAATAAAACAGCCTATATTTTTTGCAGAAATAATTACAGAGATGTCCCAACCATTTTTTTGACTGGTTGCAGGCCAAAACATTTTTTTCAAAGGGTAAGAATGTTTTTTTTTCCCCTCCTTGTCAAAGATTGTCTTTATTCAAGAAACTACAGGACTGCTTTGTCTTGTAGGAGCTTAGTTATGAGTACATAGAATCTCAGTGAAATCATATAAAGCATTTCATATCATCTTATCAAAAGAACTAAATTGTAGGATAAGTTTGGTATGTCTGATAAGTCCCATGCAGTACACCTGTATAAAAATTAACATCAGTGAGATCAACTTTATCTGTCTTTTGATTAGATCAATTCAGTTAGAAAAATGCTTTGAAACCTTCCACAGAAGAAGATGCACATATTCAGTTTCAGGATCAGGTTCCATACATCTGAGAATAGAAATAATAATCAAATGGTGAATTTATTTTGTGTTTTGACAGAGGATCACTCAGAGGAAAAATGGAAATTGTTGAGTTCAGGAGGAAGTCAGCATTGACCCTTCATAAGGCTTTTGTGAATGTACTAAGTTAAAAAATGTTGGAGGGTCTCTTGTAAAAAGAATCATAAACAATATCCAAGGACAACTTGGCAGCAGACCTTTACACATAGCTAATTGCAAGTAAATAATGATTTTCATAAACATTATATTATGATATATTTTTCTCATTGCTGAGTGTGTTTTCTTAAGAATAAGAAGACATTTCTTCTGTATGAAGAACTAGTTTGACCATAATTAGAGCTAAGTTAGAGGAATGGACATGTGTAGCTATGTTATTTCAGTAGAAGCCTCTGCTATATTTCATGAAAAAGTTGCATTCTCCAGAAGGAATAGTAAATTTTCCAAATCAAAAGTTGGGGTTTGTTTGGGGTTCTTTTTAATTTTTTTTCAGATGCTCATGTTTTTGAAAAGAAAAATCTATCTTAATTTTTTTTTATGGCTGAAAAGGTTAAAATCATTCTGATATTAAGTGAACTCTAGAACAAGAATGAGAAATGAACAAAAATCTAAAATACATTTAAATTTGTTGCTGCAGTTCTTTTCTGCCAAAGAGGGAAGATACTTATTTTTTGCAATCTCCATATGCAAAGCTTTTAAAGTTTAGTATATATGAAAATTAAAAATTTTTATATCTTCATATCTTCCAAAAAACTCTAGTTAATTAAAAACTGGACCAGAAGGAACCTCAAGAAGTCGTCTAGTCACATTTCTGTACTTTATGGTTTGAAACATAGATTTTACATGCTTATTTAAATTAAAGTAAGTGCCTAACAAGCAGTTATTTTTCTAAAACCAGCAGAATTTTAAACATTCAACCAAGATAAATTTATATTTCAGTCAAAAATAATGCAGGAGCAACTACAGTGGAAATGTGCACTATGGCACCTTCTAAAGCCTCAGGTCCACTACAATTTGTATGAACAGTGGTCTCTTGAAAACATTACAAAACTGAATTTCAGGAGGACTGCTACACTAATACTCAAAACATATTTCTCTGCTTTTCACGGTTTCATGCTCTAACTATTGTTCCTCTTTTCTGGTACTCCTTCAGGAATTCTTGCTTTATAAAATGCTATCGTGAAGGGTTGAAGGATTTTTTTTCCTCCCACTTGTATACTGTCAAGGGATGCTTTTTGAAGACCTCACTTTCACCATCAAGAGCTAGGGAGGCAGACCTGATGGCCTTGTGGGATTTAATTAGAGTTCACCAAGTTAGAATCTCCAAGCTCTCAAAGCCCTAATTTAAATATAAGTTCTCTCACTCTTCAACTGTTCCTTAGGTCCTTATTAAAATTTCAAGTTATTAAAGAGAATATTCAAAGTTTTTTTTTTCTGTTTTTTTTTTCTTTTTTGCAGTAGATATAAACTAAACTAGAAATGTGCCTCACTCAAACAGCCCTCCTGCGTTAAAATCGCTTGTGACAAAACTACCTGAAAAAAAAAAAAAATAATAACAGAATCGGTGGAAATGCATGTACTCCATTTGGTGTCCAACCAGAGGGAGAAGAAAAGACACTTGCGTGGCTGGGGTGAGGCTGGTGCTGGATCATACACAATTTTCAAAGGTGCCTGTTCTTCGGGCAGCTGACCTAATGTAGTCTTGTGGAAATAACAAGTGCCGTTACTCTGGCTCGGTGTGACTGGTTGTAATAGGCCCTCCGTTAAGGTGTCATTCAAAAGGCTTGTTTTACACTGATGACACATCAGATCCCTTCAAAATAAACTTTCTTGTCAATCAAAGCCTTACAACGTGTGGCTATGTGGAGGGAACTATATATATATGACAAGGTTCATGAGTGACAATGTAGCTACACAGCAATTTTAAAACAAATACAAAACACACTGCTTTTTTTTATTTATTTTCTTCTTTTTTTCTTAAATGAAATGCTGGCAGCAGCTTTCGCACCCCAGGACCTCCATGCTAATATCAATGGCTACAGGAGCCAGGTTAAAAAATGTCAGGGTCCAAAGTGGGAAGAGAGAGCCACAGCCACACTGTGGCTGGGGAAAATAAACAGAAATTACAATGTACAGTACAGGGAAACCAAAAAATTGTGTAAGTGCAAAAATAATTCATAGGGAGACTGCAAGGACATCCTTACTTAGCATTATCTCTATTTTATCTTCCTGTAATTTGAAATCATTTTCAGCGATTCCTAAAATAATAACTAGGTTCACAAAGCTTCCTACTTTGTTTTTGGCTTCTGTGTAATTATCAAATTGCTTGAGTTTAGGTTTGTAGAGCTCACAGTATTGCCAGACATATAAAATAGATAGAGCAGCTTTTTCTTGATCATGACCACCTCTTCCACCTGACTTACTTTGATTCTGTAGTTGTCATATTGACTATCTCACAGTTCATATATATCAAATTTTAAACAGCTAGATTTGGGATTAAATGGCACCTGAAAATTACATTGAAGAGTGTTAAATAATCTGAAGTGATTCATAGGTACTTCTAGCACATATAAAAAATCCAGTTTACATGCTGGGTAGATTAACCATATATTCCAAGAAATACATATGAATATTACATTGCAAAAATGAAGGGGAATAATATTCTTCCTGGACTTTCACTGATTTCAATACAGATATAATTGAGGGTACTCTAAAATGTCCACATATCATTTAATTTCCCTCTTATTAGAAATTAATACAAGCAGTACAGTTTAGATTTGTTTAAAATTTTGAACTTTCTCACTTCCAAGAACTTTTGTTCTTGGAAGCTGTCAGAATAAGCTGTCAGAATAAGTCAGGATTCAGGTCTGGCTTGACTTTCAAACTACATGCGAAAAGCAGATAACATAAATTCAATATAATTATATTAATTCTCAGTGGCTGGGTAACCATTTGCACAACCTTCACAAAAAGGTGTGTATCTCTAATCCAATTGAAAGAGATTTTTCAAACCCTCTAGAGGAGCAAGAAGCAAATTAAAACTATGAGAGGATTCAACAGAAGAAATGCTTCTTATATCCCATAAGAAGAGATTCAAAGTACCTAAAAATTTGCAATAGGACTTAAGGTGTAAGAAGTCCAAAAAAAATCCCACCCACCATCCAGTCACCTTGAGCTGCCCCATCTGAACAATCAATGCATTTTATGAACTTTCTGAATATTTCTTGTAGGATGAATTCAGGTGTTTAAATACCGGTAGCTGCTCTAAGATATTCTAGACGTAGGCATGATCTGGCAGATGAAAGTCAGGCTCTATATGAAACCCATATAGTTCTGGAGTAGATGGAGATTCACTGAATGAAATCATAGTCCTTCTCCAAGTGCCAGGAGGTTGCAAGAGACTTTGGTGGAAATGAGTTGCTGGTACTGTCTGCACTTACAACACATTTTCATTCTTAGATGTCAAGACCAAGAGATTTTAGATGTGATCAACATTTACTTTAAATATTAAGGAAATAATTCTTTATAGTATGTCTTATTTGGAGTTCATCTCACCTCAAGAGTTACAAAGGATACAGAAGTTTTTAATGTCGTATATATTATGGGGTTTTTTTCTACATGTAGGGTAGTGGTCATGTTTATTTTAAAATAAAAATCCTGCTATTTGTGAAGATGATTTAATATTCTATAGAATTTTGTTAATACTGGAAACTAGAGTGAATATCATAACAAATAAATTTTAGACAATTAGGAAAGACTCTAAGGTCCTCCTCATTTCTGCCTGAAGAAGATGTCTCTTTGCCTATGCCATGTTCCTCATTTGACCCCTCTACTTGCTTCTAGACTGCTGGCAGTTTCTCTTCAGGAGCTTCCTCTTTATTAAATCTACATGACTTTTCAAAGTGTTAAGCAGTTTTTGATATTCCAGATATCCACAAACCTCAACTAAAAAGAGGTTTTGTTTTTTTTTTCCTTTCTTCATATTACAGAGGCAGAAAAGAGCTCTTAGGTCTGAAACTAAAATGTAAGAATGAATAGTGATGAAACAGCTAATGTACAAAAGAGGAAAAAAAAAGGGTTCTTTTGTCATTAAAAACTTTTTTTGAGAGTTAGAAAAAAGAAAGCCCGAAATTTCTTTGTACTAATAGCTTCATCCCAAGACAGTTATTACATCATTCTTACAGTTTTCTCATACCTTCCCTAAATCTATCCTGTCTACATAGGATATCCAACTAGGAATGTTATAGGGTAAAATCAAAGAGCAGTTCGGCTGAAGGCAATTGGATGAAAAAAATGTAGAATGAAACAAGAACATTCTTAGTTTATTTCATCATCTGGATTTCAATTAAGAGGAGACTTTTGTCACAGGTTCTCCATAGGAATACTCAAAGAGAAAGAAAAACAATTAATATATTAAAAATTATCTTGCTCTGTGTAGACGTCTTCTTTATCATTTGTTGATTTTATCATTAGTTCTAGGTCTCCGGGGAGACATAATAGCAGCCTTCCAGTACCTGAGGGGGGCCTACAGGAAGGCTGGGGAGAGTCTGTTCACAAAGGCCGGCAATGACAGAATGAGGGCTAATGGGTTTAAACTGGAGAAGAGCGGACTTAGACTAGACATTAGGAAGAAGTTCTTTCCAATGAGGGTGGTGGAGCACTGGAAGAGGTTGCCCAGGGAGGTGGTTGAGGCGCCTTTCCTGGAGACATTCAAGAGGAGACTCGACGAGGCCCTGGGCAACCTGGTGTAGTTGGAGGTGTCCCTGTGACTGCAGGGGGGTTGGACTAGATGGCCTTTGGAGGTCCCTTCTGGCCCAGATGATTCTGTGATTCTATGATTCTATGCTGAATTATACATAAAATATACTTTATTCTGCACAGACATATTTTTGTGATAATGTTGAGGATCCTGAGAATTCTTGGTACTTTAATGACTTATTTTGTTGTCTTTATTTTACTTTTCTGAACAGGAGACTAAGTCCTTGATGCATAGATTTCTACTGGGTTGGGTGTGCCTTGACCAGCATCTGGAGTGTGATGGTTTTTTTTCACAATGTGTTGTGTAATGTGGGTTTGCTCCCTGTAACACTTAAAACTGCAAAATAAATGTGGGTCCCTGTGACTGTTCCACAATGAGACAACCAATAGAAATTCAGTCAAGAAAATAACTAAGCTGAGGTGTTTTTATCATATTCATTACTCATTGCCTTACAAGGCATAATTCCTTTGTAATTCTATGCAAATCAGTAGATGGCAAACGCTGTTTTTTTTAATTAAGGTTATACCTATATCAGTGTGAAATAGGAAATATTTTCCACTCCTGAGAAAACCTGTGATGTTTCAGATTTGTGGCCCCACAGAATGACAACAAAATACATTTTCTTCCTTTGGAAAAAACACCCAAGTTTTACTCACTCAATTCCTTTATGAAAAACATGGCAAGGAGCTGGATGGTAAGTGGAAGATTTAAAACCAAACTCCTAGAAGTTCATTTCAAAAGAACTTTGAGAAGTTCACTGATATCCAACAATTTTCCTATTGAATGTTTTATTTTAATAGATCCTTTTGGAAACATGCTTTGCTGGAATTTCTCCTGGGCTGTCACTGAGGAAGGACACTGCAGAAAACACCTTTAGGAAAGTGATATCTAGAAACTCTGTGGAAAGAACAGTCCTACCAGGACATACATGAAGATGAGGGCTTGTGGGAAGTCCAACCTTCCACAGAAGATAAAGGACATAAGGACATACCTAATGCATTATTTTGTGTCTGACATTTCCCAAATAACATCCCTAAAAAATAGCCCGAAAATAGAGCAAATATCCTCAAACATAACCCCAGTCTCCAAAAGTCTGTGGACCAGAAACATCACAAGCCTGTGCTGGGGCTTTTTCAAAGAGTTCTTTTTTTTTTTTTTCCTTTTATATAAATTTTAAAGTATAAGAAGAAATTTGTCTGACATAGCTTTTCAAATACTGTGTCACTGTGTCTATCACGCCTTCTACCATTGCACTGCTGTTCTGTCTGCAGTCGTTTCCAACTCTTTCATATGCAAAAAAGTGAAAAAAAGTTGAGATAACCACTGAGCATCCTTTCCAGTAGTCCAGGGTTTGTTAAGTTCTCCTAAAGCAGCTGCTGTGGCACCCCAACACCATAGCACTGGATGGTCATCAACAGTGTCATACTGCAAGATGTCCAGTCACTATCCAAAATCCATGTGACATTATATTATTTGTAGAAGAGCTTCCCAAAATATGTTTTTTTCATTTAACAACCAGCAAAATACTTTTGTATAGTTAAGAACCCACCACAGGTAGTTTAAATGGCAAACATTCCCCAATTTTTGAAGGAATTTCCACCATTTTTCTGCTTCCCATGGGAGAAAAGAGGGAAATTTTTCAATTATTTGTGGTGTAATATTTGTAATGTTTTCAGTAGTGCTTTTGCTTTAATTTCTATGAACTATCTCCTTTTCTGACAGACAAATGGTTGGAATTAGTGAAAGGGTTATTGTTAAGGTATAGAGCAGAGCACATTAAATTGAAACATTATTCTGGTGGTGGCAGCTGCCACTGTCCTGAGCTTTTCTCCTGATTATCTACCATAAAGTTTTCTTAGTTCTTTCTATTTCTCTTACTCAGTCACCTCTGTATGGTTAACTAAATGTCCTCTATTCTTAGTGATCATTCCCTTCACATAATCTCAGACAGTTGTTACGAACCCTCCAGTTGTCTTTAGCCAAGCTATAAATATGTATTCAGTGTTCTGTATTTTTTAATATTTTAAATCCTCCAATCTCTTAATTACATTTTCCATTGTCTTTGGTGATTAAGTGTTTTACAAACTTGTGGTAGTATCTGTGTGGGCTTTCATTGTGGTTATATTGACGGGAAATACAATTACTCTGCCATATGCTGTTACACTCATCCAAATTGGTCCACCATGGACCACATTGGTTTCCCAGCTGCATGGCATGTGAACATCTACCAACTCCAAAGCTTACAGAGCGCAGGGGTTGCATTTATTGGTCTTTTTCTGTCGAAATCTACTTATTATTGTTTGTATGATTGATTTTCCAAATTAATCCCTACCTATGGTGTGATGAAGTGTATTCCAAGAGGATGAGCCTGAAGCTTAACCATTTGTTTCTCCTTTCAGGTGTTACTGTTGAGCCATGTCAGTATCAAACAGAGACATGAAGTTCAGTGTATTTCAAGATATTTTCATATTTCTTTGTGATAAATATTAACTATCACTCAAAAAGGGTCCCTCAATGTATGATTATTTGTTTATACTTCTCATTACAGCTCTTCAGACTAAAATAATTGTTAATATGATTTGGATAGTGACTAAGTAATAATACATTAAAAATTGAAACCACATTCTGACTTTAGTTAGTTGGAAGAAAAGTAGCTTTTTGATTAAAATTTCCCTGAAATATTATTTGAAACATCTGTTGCTCTCTAATTTTATTTACTTTTTTTCAAAGCAACATTATTTCAGTGTGTAGTGCTTCAGTTGTGTCTTTCCGTATTAACAAAGAAAATAAAAACCCAATTAGTTAATTGACTAAAACTGTGTACAGAGAAAAGTTATTTTCCAGCTCTAACTCAAACTATGCTAAGAGAAATTATTTCATGGGAGGATATGAATTCAAAACAGAACCAAAAATAATGCAGGAAAAAATAATTTTCACAAGGAGTCTATCCCAGTTAGAGTTATGCCCAGTGAGTGCTCTCTCTTTCACAGATTGATGTTTGCATGCTGCTTTTGGTAGCTATCTAAACCAGTCCAAGAATTTGATTTTTTCCTGCATTATTTTGTACCATCAGTGTAGAATTTTTAATATTTATATAAAATGTTTAATTTATGTTTAAAATGTTTAATTACTCAATGTGGGCCAACACTTGGAGTTGATTAAATTTTTGTTGGTTGTTTCAGTGCTTTTCCCCCAAATGCTGTCTATGATAGTTAAAATACAGTTGTCAGGTCCGAGCCTGTCACTGTCTCTGGACAGGGAATGATTCCAAAGTTGTAAATCACTCTTTCAATGCAGCCAAGTCAAGGAGATTTCAGGTTGGGGAAGTTCAGAATTTTTCATCTTTCTTTTTTTTTTCCCCCCTTCCTGTGTGAGGCTAGAAAACTAAATTTAATCACAGAGAAACCTGGTATCTTTTGCCAGTAGGGATATTTTCATACACTCTAATGGATTATTTTTGCTCTGCTTGGCAGGGAATCTTTTCTTCCATGTGCAACAACACTGTTCATAGAAAGTTATATTAGATGAGTTGAGACTAGATACCCTCTTTACGTTTCTGCAGTTCACTCTTTGTAATCCATATTCTTTGTTCTTTACATAATATTCCCATGCTGCTGACCTTCCAAATGTTTCTTTAATTTCTGTTCCCTGCTGCACTGCAGGAGTTTTATGAGGGTGAACATAGAATTAGTAGTCCATTTCCATTAGTTGTAAATCTGCTTTTGCCCTTGCAGGGAACCTTTGCTTCAGTGTCTGTACTTTTGCAAAAAATAATGAATTCGTGCAGGAGGGTTACCCGGATAACAGCAAATTGGGGCTTAAAGTTTAACCTGGCACATCACCACCCCAGGGCTAAATTCTAAGTCCATATGAGCAGGAGTGATGGGCCAAAAACATGAAAACACTCCCAGCAGCCCCCATGGATGCTTCAGTAACCAAATTGCATGTGGAGGCATATGATTCTTTCATTTAACTGTGCTGTGATTATTCTGTTTTCAAGAGTACAAAAAGATGCTTTAATCAGAATTTTCTCTCTCTTTTCTGGGTTATTTTACTCCATTTAACTGATTTGTGCTTGAACTGCATATGTTCTAGAAAGTTAATGCATTCACCATCATCTTCAGAAACACATGACATTGTTTTATCTATTTGTTTATATTTATATATGTTATATTTATAATTTATTTATATATTATATATGTAATTTTAATATATAACATATATATTTTCCGCTACAAATTTGCCATCTATTTCTGTTATAGTTTCAATAGTACTTGATAAAAATTGACATCTATTGTGAAGTTCATATTCAGACTACAGTGTCAACAGTTAAAGGAATTTCACTTGTTGGTTTTAAATGAAAACAAAATGAAATATTTATCTTGAGGTTCGAAGATAACACAAAAAAACTATCATCACATTGTGATACGCATTCTTCATAGGACATAAAGTATGAGTCAAGGCTTAAATATATAATTACTTCACCCAGAACTGTAATAAAACTGGTTAAATGACAAAAAATGTCAGCATGTACATTTATTTGATGATATATTTTTGAAATCTGGGTACATTTTTAACTGATGTGATGAGCTACAAAAATGGCCATTCAATAAAAAAAAATCAGAAAAATGCTCTTAAGAATGGCATCTACTTGATATGAAAAGAACTAGAAATATATTTTTATATCCTACAACTAAAGCGTAACGTTTTTTTATTATGTATTTAAATATATACTAAAAAAACTTAACTGCTTACCCACTTGCTCGTAAGAAAGCAGCCTTCTCTATGTGTGTTGGTCTGAGTTTGAATCACAAGCTGTGGAATAAATACAGAAAACAGAGGATGGCCCCTAACTTGCTTCACTGAGCAGCTCACAGGAGCGACTTTTGCTTTTCCAAGCAGAAGTTTATCTTCTTAGTCACTTCCCACCTTGATACAACAGTAAAAGGAGGACCTGCCCTGGATAGATTGGCTTTTCGTCGGAATTTGGCTGCTGAAAAGTTAATATTGGGGAAGCTTTCAATGGCGATCTGTTTCTGAGAGAAACAATGCAGATTAGAGGGTGTTAGGGAGGTTGGATGCACCCTCAGGGTGTAATCTCCGGTGACGTCAAGGCTGGATGGCTTGGGGATAAAAGAGGCATGTAAACACTGTAAAGATCCATTTCCCCGGCTCAATAAAACAGTCCAGAGCATGGTTTGATGGCTCACTCTTTACCGAGTGAAGCGCGTGGAAAAGAAAAAGGTTACATATTCTCCTCCTGCATTTAGATTGAAAAATAAGTAGAAAGATAACTCCCATTCTTTCTGCGCTCAATCACCTCTATAACCTGTTAAGCATGGACAAATATGAGTGCCAGATGATGGCGTTTTTGCAAACGAATCTCTATATGTGTCCTTGTCTGACACTCCAAGTATCTAATGTTTGTATTTATCAGAGAAGAATTTGTGGAAACACAGAGAAAAGAGGAAAATGTTGACCAAGTAACTGTAATAAACCTGAATATATTTATTTTTTTGGTGTATAAAACAAATGACTCGCACATTCTGGTTTACCAAATAAGGTTCCCAGACTTTTCCTCAGACCTCTATTCTGTTCTGCCATAAAACAAGGTTAGCCATAACCTAGACATAGTTTGTTTTCTGGAGGAATGAGAGAGCATCACAAACCCAGAATTTCAGCAGTATTCAACTGTCAGAAAATGATCCCCCTTGCAGAACGGTCACAGCTGCTTGGACTGGTAACCCCTGTGCCCACTGACATCTGAATTTCCTACTTTCAAAAGCAGATGCATATATTTATTGCGGTTTAGAAAAATTGCAGAGTCAGGAAAACTAAAGTTTCACAGCACAGAAGTGTCTAAAAATCAGAATACTTTTTATGTGGTTGGGTTTGTGGGTTTTTTGTTTTTTTTTTAAATCAGCTTTCTGAATAACATGGAACATTTTGCAGCAAATACAGGCAAAGAACAACTTTTGAACTGATGAAAACATCCTGTTTTCCACACCTGATGTGAGAGTGGTACTTGCTTAAATGTGAATGGTCCAAGTCATGAAAGGATTATAAAATGGCGTAACACTTCACCCATGTTTGAAATTTGAGATTTTCAGAACATTTGAAACTCTTGAAATAGGAAAGCATTTGCACTTTAATACCGGGTTTCTGTTGAAAGAAAAACCCTTCTTGTAAGAACTAATCAAATAATTGCCCTGGTCATAGTGTTCTCCTAATATCTGGAACTGTCAGAGGAGGTGAATGTGCCGTGCAAGCTTGCGTGGTAATTCTTTCCTTTGCAAATGTTTTTATCGTACCATCCAAGTGATCCTTACAAATTGAGAACCACATTAAGTGGGAAGCTGAAGCCACTTGCTGTTCATACTAATGACTTGCAATATCTGTGTGGTAAGATATATTTTCAACATCTAGATATGTATCGGTGTGGGGCTTCTCTGTGGGATAAATTGAAAACCTCACACTCCACACTTTTAAGAAAGCCTATAAATATTGCATATATCCTTTAGAAATAGCCCAACTATAATTAATTTGGCTGATAATGAGATCAAGTTTTCTAGACCTTTTCCCTACACAGGGCTGTAATAGAAACTACAAGAACTGCTGCACTTCCTAAGATGAAAGTTACAATCACCATCTGTTATAAATCAGGGTCTTTTTCTTTTTCTTTTTTTTTTTTTTTCAGGGAAGGAAAACTCCAAAGTAGCATGCAGCCAGACTTTTCCACCTCACTGCACCTTTCCGGCTGTGATGGGCAGGACCAGTTGCATGATAATCCGTCCTGTTGCTTGTGTGCTTAAATTAAATGTGTATTTAGATGTTGTGCTGAGAGAGGCTTATGCCACTATACAATGCAAATAAGGGTGGTTGAAGCTCACCCTTAGGGCCTCCGTCAAAGTTAATAAGAGTCTTGCACCGATTTCCATAGGCTTTGTATCAGGATCTGAGATTTTAGCAAGTGGATCCTTAGGACCTGGGGCTTTTGGGGGGAAGAGAAAGTAAAACAACCCACAGGGGAGGTTTGTCTTCTCCTCCTGGGACATATCCCTGCAAAGGATACGAGTCACTTACAGCCTTCAGCAACCAGCCCTGTCAAATTCAAGCTATGTGTGCTCGGGTGTTCTCTTCTGACATTTCTCCCTGCTCAGCCCCAACGGGTTCAAGTGGCAACCACCATATAAATAAACCCGGTTGCCGCCGCTAAAGCCTGCTAATTATTGAGCATCTTTCGCATGCACTGCAGTACCACGTGCAATTAGTTAAGTGGTGAGATTTTTCTGTCTCTGTACTGCAGCTTTGAAGAGGAAAATTGACATTTGCATTATTTTTTTTTTTTTTAAAAAAAAAACACATCCTTGGGGAGTTGGATTTTTCTGCTGTCTCTGGAAACAGAGTGCCCTGTCACAAGTAAGGGTGGGACTTTGGTATGAGAGTGCATTAGTCTAATGGCCATTTCCTGAACTTAAATCACTCCAAACAGCCAAACAAAGTTTTCTTAATTTAATCTGTTAAAAACGTTTGAGTAGCCTGAAAATTCTCTGAAGCAAGTCCCCTAACACTGCCACAGATAAGGAGCAACAAAAATAAATAATAGCAACCATTCCAAGATTTATTTCCCTGTATTATCCCACTCTCAAAAATGGCAGACTTTTATTATTTCATCCAAAAATAAAAGTAAAAATGGTGATCTTGTTTTAAAGGATAATCTAATTTATTGTTAATGGTTTGAATCATTCCAGGGGTCAAAGGCATCTTTTACATCAATTTGCAAAAGCAAATTAATGTTTTGAAGGAAATGTAAAAGTCAAGTTGCTTGGGAGTACATTAAATTATATGCTAGTTAATGGTGTTAGAGAGATGGTTTAAAAATAAATTGCCCATAATACCTTTTAATAAAGGAGCTAAATGCATTTTTGTTCCCTGCTAAAAGCAGATGCCTATTTGGCACTGTTTTGAATCCCATTTGCCATGTATATTTTGATTAATACTATGCTGGGTAATCTGTACTACGTGGTCTAGGTTCAGTAACCTCACTGTAAAATAATGAGCCTTCAAGAATAAAAAATACGTTAGCTATATAGTTGTATATTCTGAGGGGCTATGAACATATTCAAATGACACTGAAAAAAAAAATTAAAAAATGAAGCTTTCACCCAGTAAATTTGCTCAAAAGTGAAACTTGCATATCTCAATTTGTATTTAGTTTTCCGTCTGAGATCTGAAAAGCGGACAAGACATCAAGTTTCTGCATATGTTTTCTATAAATACCTTTCCTTTGAGTCAGCTGCCACAGGACCTTGGAAAAGCCCCTGTCTTAAGGGAGCTTATGGCAACTGGGGTGCAGCCAATAGCAATGAGTTCACTTGCTAAGTAGTGTCTTCAGAAAAAGGTCCAGCACTCATATTTTATGAAATATGTAACATGATTTACCCAAGGTTGTCAAAAGAGATGAATTTCAGCCAAATGCAAGGTAATAAATAGTAATATGTGCTGCATATAGTTGACTTATAACCCTTGGCATTTTGAAACAAAATTCTTTTGAAGAATTCATTTTATACGTCATAAACTTTCCTATTGTTTTTCCTGTTTTGACTGCCTTTGTCATCAGATTTTTTGTGGAAAGTATTTCTGAAAACTGTAAATGAAGCAATATTTTCAAGAATACTTATATAGGTCTCTATTTCCGTGGTGTTCTCAGAATAAGAAAGTTAGCAGTGTAGAAAAATGGTCTGTTTCATTAAATTGGAACCTAGGGGGGAAAAGAGGCAATAAGGTAATGTATATGTGAGCTTTTTTATTATTATTTATTTAATGATTATAGAAAAACCTTTTCCAAGGTTGAAAGTTATTTGGTTTCATGGCATATTCTTGTTATTTTGAGGGACAGAGTAATTTAAGGGTTGGTTTATTATTATTATTATTATTAGCATATTATTATTGCTGTTATTTTTAATAATAATAACAACAAATAATTTTGTGATAGAGTGTATAATGGATTTATTCAATCATTTATACTTTAAAGTAAATATAATTAAGAACATGTGCTATACTGTGATTTATCTACTTTAAGTTTGCTGGTTGAAACTTTATATATGAAGTTATGAATCCTCAAATAGAAGTGAAATGTATGTCCTTTTTTGCCACCTCAATTTAGGTGTATATAGCACTACCTGTCATCTATCAAAACAACAAGGTGTTAGCAGGGCATGCTCCATGTTGGTGGGACTTAAAATGGATTTGAGGACTTCCAGGCAACACAGTCATGTTTTGGCACATACTCCAATTTTTCAAAAATCTTCCAAAAACTTTACCAGTGTAGGTGGGCTGAAACACCTCACTAGCCACAATGGTAGCCAGTAAGAGATCCCACAAAGAACCTTAAAGCTTCATTAGCATACAGTGATGTTTTCCCAAAACCTCTAGCAATCTCTGTCTTAAAGGGTCCTTCAACCAGGACGAGTATCAGAGGATAATGCTATACAGATATATAATCCCATACATTTATAATATGTAGCTATAATGCTACACATATACATGGGCAGATATAGAAAGGACTTCCCCAGGATTGTCTTCTAATGTGAATCTGAGACATCTGGGGAGCTAAGCCATACCCTTAAATTTTAGGGACCAGTTAAATCAATTTCAAAAATTGTTGAATATAATGCAAAATGGTGAGTATATGGATGCATTGGCCTCTCAGTAATGTTTGCAACCATTGCTCAAATAGTATACAAGCAGGCTGACCATGATCTTGTCAGACTAAGCTCCAGTTAGTCAAGGAAGCAAATAAGCACTTTTAGGGTACAAGTCATCTGAAATATTTTCAATTTCTAGCCTGGCATTACAATAATTGAATTCTAAAAATGCTTCCATGAACCATAAATTAAGGACAGGGGACCAATGCAGACGCAGAAATCTGCATTTCTCCCCTGATGCCAACATATTAAGAAAAACATTGATCCACATGAGACTCTAAGTTCTTTGGTGTTCTTGTGTAAATCCTTCCTGTTGGAAGGAAGCCAAGCAGTATAAATACAACCTTAAAAAGCCAGGGATATTACCAGAAGCCAACAAAAGAGTTTGGAATTGTCTATAAGTACTTTTGCAGTTAAGTAAGCACGCTTGTCCCAAGCACATGTCCTTAGACATGCTGGCAATCCTAAACCCCAAGACTCTGCAGTTTCCATTTTTTCACTTACACACACACCATAGTGAAAGAAAGACCATATTGGAGAATTATTTTTCTCTGTCTTTAGAGAATGTGCATTCTCGTAAACATAAGCTGTAAGATATTGGAAAGGTGCTACATAACAAATAAAATGGTACAAGATTCAGATGCAGGGGACACAACAATTTTCTTTCAGTACTACATGTGTTAAATATATAGCCAAAGTTTCACTTGCAATATTTGGATGTATAGAAACAAACTTTAAGGTCAGGGGTAGATGTTCTCATTATATAATCTCTCAACTCTGGCATTAAAGAGGACATACAGCTTCGGCTGGGAGCTACTGGAAAAGGGCTGCAACTTTTGAGTCAGCATGGTTGAGTTGGTGGGAACTCCAGGAAAGTTCTAGAAAGCAATTGTTACCTGGGTAAACCATTCCTGAGAAATTCAGTTCTGAAGTATTTTGCAGAAGACTTCAGAGAAAATACATAAATGCCAGCTCATCGGCCGCAGAAAGAGTACTGGAAATATTGATGTAGGAAATCGGGAACTGGGATTTAAGGTGGAATATATTCCCAATATTTAAAGAATTGAAACAAAGTTAGCTTTTTTCATAATTTCATGTATGATTCTTCAATAAAGAGAATATATTTAATTTTGTTACAAATAATTAATATGAGGGAATGAGGTCTCTATATAACAAGAAGACTGTAGAGGTAGAAGTCCTAGGGGTATCTTATCCGCTGCATGATCTAGGAAAGGAGATATAATTCCTTGATTGTTGTTTGCTTTCTAAATTGGGATATGTTTATTGTCTCTCCCTCCATCTGTGAAGGTCCCTGGCTGACCCTCGGAGGCACGGCAAGCCCTGGTCAAAGAGGTAAGGCACCTTTGGAAGGCTGGGAGAACCACCAGTGGACATCTGCTAAGCCCCCGGCACCCACCTCTTGTGGCCAGCCCCACCACATGGGGTCTCTGCAGCTTCTTCTGTGGAAAGGAAAAACATGACCAGGATGCAGTGGGTTTGCAAAGTTTAATGTCTAACCACAAGGTTCCTACACAGAGTTATTTCAGAGCTGATCAACACCATAAGTTTAATCATATCATTTCATCCTCAAGTGAAAGTACATGACTTTAAAAAAGCTGTTACTGATTTAATAATTTTTTGCAATTTTTTCTATAACAGAGAATTTGAAAAACTTTTACACCTAATTTTATTTCCATATGATTTATCTTTCCTCATCAAGGGGGACTAAATATGGGTGTTTTCTGCTCTTTTCTTTCTAGCAGTTCTAGTACTTAAATTATGTTAACAAATTTAGCAGCATACAAATTACTGGTGTAAATGGAAAAATTCATACTAATATTAAGAACTATATTAAAAAATCATCAAAAGTAACATAAAAAGTATTACAACTTTTAAAAAACATTTCAACCATAAATTCTGCCCTGATACCTCTGATCTCTAGGAAAAATACAGAAAGACCAGCTTCAGAACTCCTGGATTACATCAGGTGTGCAACATCCATTGGGAGAATGCATAGAATAAGTGTTTGTTTATATAAAAATCTGCATAGAGGGGTATATAATGTATGCATGCAATTATAATATGGATTCAAAACTTGCTCTATATGTTTTATATAGATATGGGTTTTTTTTATATATGTTAGGTATACACGCCCACATATATTTGCAGACAAAAGTGTGTATGCATACCAATATATATACACAAAACTTGAAACTTGTATAAAGGATGGACCCCACTAACCTGAATTTAGGGAGGAGATACCAGGAAGATATTCTACCAGTTGATTTTTTAAAAATGGTCTGCTGCAAGCACATAGCCTGATATGCAAAAGGAGACAGTAAATTTTCAGAAAGGGCGACTCAACTGATAGAAAAGAACCTCTGCTCTAAAACTAAATGTGTGTGAAAAGTCAGGCTATGTAACTTTTTTTTTTAGAAAAGAAGCATCCTGGTGCTACTTTTTTAAAACAAAAATCTTACCGGTGACCCCATTTACCTAAATTAAGTACCACTTTCATTTTGTGAAACTCTTAAAACGGGAGATTTACAAGGACAAGATAAGAGGACTGGCAGATGTTCTTTGATTCATTCATTTGAAGGGAAGGGCATTTGGAAATGGCACTGGCACAGAATGACATTTGGAATAATGGCCTGTGATTCTGTTGGCACTTTTAGTGTTAAGCAAGTGATCTGCAAGGTAAAGTGGATTCACAGTTAGAGTCAGCACCAGTGCACAGGTCGCCCGTAAAAATAGAAGATTCCATTATTCTTCAGGCTCCCTAGAGGGAGCAAGGTCTCCAGCATCATTACCAGGACTAAATCTGACTTTTCTACCTCCCCTAATTTCCTCCTAGTAATTATAGGTCAAGCACTCTTTTGTAAATTATAAAACCTTTGTTCTTATCAAAAATGAATAGCTGAGGAAAAAAAAAAAAATTATACGGAGAGTCCTAGGAAAAAAATTTCAATTAGAAAACCAAGCTAATTTGGTATGACCAAAGACTGTCAGGCATACTGACAGTGCTCTATTATGCAGTCATTTGGGCTCTTTCAAATTAGTTATGTTAATGTCCTGTGAGTGAATGTAACACTTGGATGGGACAAGATTTCTGCAATTAATTTCTGCAGTCAGTGGAGAGACAAGCAAATTTATTTTCCCCCTCTCTGGGAATTGGTAGTGGAGGGTGTGAGGTAGAGAAAGTGCATTTAGGAACAGAGTACAAGCTAAACACAAGCCCTAAATAAAGCAGAAACAATGGGAGCCAATGCCTCCTCATTCATTCAATTGACAATGTTTTGCAGCTTAAACCTGTTTTATTAATTATGTTTGACATTTCCTTAATTAGTTTCATTTACACCAAATCAATCCCTACTGCTGTATGGCATCATTTATCATTTTGAAAAATTTGCATACTGAGTGCTGACTTTTTCTACTTAATTATACATTAAAAGTGTCAAGCGTGCTTGCTGCCTGGCATTATCTGCGCCAGAAAGGTTTGTGGCTGGACTGTGATGGTATTAATCATTAAGAGCCCCCAAGTGCTGCTGGGTAATATCTGGGGAGTAGAGTGGCTCTCATTTTAACGCTAGAGAGCAGAAGTGCTGCTGTAAAATGACCCAAAGCAAAAACAAAATAAATGACCTAAAGCACCCGGTCTACTGTAGTGCTTTGCTCTTTCGGTGGCAATATGCTCTGGGAAAAAAAAAAAAAAAAAACAAAAATAATAATAAAAAAAAATGTTTGCTGTTAACTATTAGCCTCCTGCATGTTGAAGCTGCAGGGACAGCTCTTCTGGAGAGCCGATATGAATGGGAAATGTGACATTTCAGTTAAATGTATATTGATGGCTGAGTAACAGACCAACCAAAGCATGTCCATATCAGCTTTTTCTGATTTCTACTGTTTGGGTTTGGTTTTGTTTGGTTGGTTTTTTTTCATGATAAAAGGATTTAAGATAAAACACATCCAGGAATTAACATCACCTTTCAGAAAACCCACAATTTACATGAAAATTCTTAAGAAATAATAAAACTTTTTTAAAAAAAAAAAAAAATAATTAAGTGGTTGTGCCGCATTCTCCAGGTTGTTAGGAGAGAACGTGGCTCCAGCCACAAGTTATTCCTGAGCAGAGCAGTGAAAGGATGGAGTGTGTACAGCACTGCGTCGCTAATCTATCTGTAAGTACCTATAATCCAGTGCAGGTATTTCAGCAGCAAATTAGCTGTGAGTCTGACAACTCGCAGGTGCATTTCCACATTCAGAGCAGCAGGTGCTTTTGAGTAGCTTTAACTACTTATCAGCAGTAGCTTTCAGAAATGCTCCTCTTCTCCCAACTGTGGTGCTCATCATTTAACTCCTTCTGAGACCCCGTGAAGACCTTCAGCCAGGCTGACCATTGATTTCAGGAAAAATGGAATCCATTACATTTGTCACATGTTCTCACTTCTTCCATATGTCTAATTAGGACCTAGGCCAAAATTCACATTTTTGGCTAGACCAAGGTTATCAACAGCCAGTTCAGTTCCTGCCTTTGACAACCAGTTGCAGGAACAGCTTTGATGCCCCACCAAAGCAAATGCAAAAACCTCAGAAGAGGAATAACTTTTATTAAACATCTCCAAAGCCTTGTTAGATATCTTGTTTTAGTAGGTTCTTAACTATGTTAAACAGTGTCACACAAAACAGTGTATTTTGCAGCACAAACCAAAGCGCATTTTGAGAGTTGGACCCTCCTGTCCATCTTTCCCAAGTCTTTATCCACTCCAGCTGAAACAACAGTTAGTGAGATGCTAAATGTATTCATAAAAACACAGGTTTGTACACTATTTGATCTACTATGATGCCTGCTCAGAAGGCCACCAACTCTGCCAAGCGGGAAAGCAAAATCTCCAAAGATGGAAGATATACAGACCTGCGATTCTCAGTGGGAAATCCCAGAAATATATGAAAACATCTGTCATCCAGCAAACATGGGTTCAAAAGCACCCTATCGCTGTCTGTCATGGAATACATTGCTCTTTTCGGCCCTCTGCTTGTTTTCAGCTCCGTTCAGCAGAATCAAGCCCAAGTGGAGAGTCAAGGAGTAGTTTGGTGTTGGCAAGAGTCAAAAAGGCTAACCCTCAGCCAATATGGGACATGGCCACCAAGTGGGCCTGCTTTGAGCATCCAACTACTCTGTTTCACATTCCTGTAGTGAAACAGACTTTTTGCAGAGGCTGTGATACTGGTAAGGAGATTGCTGTGACTCTGCCCAGCAGCAAAACAAGTGTCATGCATGCCAATTACCAGCCCAAATTAGCAGAATTTGACTTCTGTCTTATCTGACATTTTTTTTTTTCTTTCTCTCTAGCACATGCACACATATCAGTGGCAGCATTTGTGGACGCTCACAGTCACATCTTCTTTCCTCCACATCTGTCTGCTCGTCAGGGATGCCAAGGGTATGAAAGTTCATGGGAAAGTGTTCTGATTTTAAGCAAAATTCTTCTGTTTCACAGGGAAAGAGCTAGAGGTACAGAAAAGTCTCAAACATCTACCTATATTGCCAGTAGAAACAATGGACTTCTGCAGAGAAGCACAGAAGTTCCTTGTAGTCTCTGAGCCACTGTCTCATAGCCCAAACAATTAAGGAGGACAGAGATATTTTGTTTAGAGGACGAGAAGGACAATCATCGTCTCACACATCTGCAGGAGGGGATCATCTTAATTTTTGTGTTTTCTTCCAACGATCCACTCCCATGCAATTCAATTCCATTGCATTTGGGGCTGTGGAAAGACAAGGAAGAGCGTGATTTTCTGTGTGCTCTACATGAAAAGTTGGGTGACAGTTTCACTAGCACTGCATGGGGCAAAATGGGAAGCAAAGTGACATCTTAAGGTAATATGGCCCCCGACACTTCTGAGCTCTGCACACTGTGGCTCCAGGTATGGACATACTCAGTGGTGCTCACGGTCATGGAAGGATGCAGTAGTTTAATTTGCATGGTGTCTCTGGAGGTCATCTGGTTCTAACTCCCCTTCAGGCTCCAAGAACACATGGGGTTGGTTGCTCAGGACCCCATCCAGCCTACTTTGGCGTACCTCCAACCACGGGGAGCACAGTGCTCTCTCTGTGTGATGTTCAGTGTGACTTCTCAGGGTGACCAGCCGTCCCTTGAGGAAGACTAGAGTCCTATTTCTTTCATGTCATTCTAATCACTTTTGGCTGAAGCATGTGTCTACCCCAGTTATACAGCTCAGAAGCTGCTTTAACACTGGACAAAAGTCTGTGATGTATCTGACATACTAAAGACAAGAGTACATAATGTGCTTTTTTCACATCTTGGTCATGATTACAGCTGTGATAGATGCCTCCACCGCAAACTGAGCAATTGCCAGTGAACCGTGTGACCAGTTTCCAGGGAACAGTGCTCACCATCTCATCCTCTTGTAGGATTATCAGCTGTAAAATCTGCTGCACTTGAACTTAGTTTAGCCAACGGACCACAAGAAAAACACCTTAGAAATGCACTGATGTGGAGGAGCACAGGGCGAGGGGTGGGATTTGATATGACAGGGACTAGATTCTGGTAACAATACAGATGTTTGTCTGATATTTCACTTACAATTATGTGTATTTTGGCACAGACAATATCTCACTCCTTGAGACACCCGATAGGGTTAACAAAGAATCTACTTTCTATCCTGTACACCAGCCATGCCTGCATTCATGTCAGAACCCAAACTTACTGCGTTTAATATTCAAGTTCATTTTCAAATTCTTGCCCATTAACATAATATATGCCATTTTGCAAGCCTGGTCAGAGAAATCTGTAACTAAATAATTTTCAAGTTTCCTTCATATCCAATGCATTATATGCAGTGTGAAATTATTTCCCCACTCTGTCCTTCATAGAAGAGAAGAAGAGATACACAATACACATTAAATTGTTGTAAAATGCATTACAGACTTCAAAAGTTACTCTATGTATATGCACAATCATAATAGCTAATCATAAATGACCATTTAATTGTCCATTTTAAGTTATATTTGATATGTCATTACAAGATAAGCATTCAAAACTTGCAAGACAAGAAATTTACGAATGTTAAAATTGTTTTTCTAAAAACCTTCTCTTTCTTTCTTATGGTACTACACTATAATGCTTCTTAGTCCAAATCCTCTTGTGAATATACCCACTTTATGTCAAAATTGTGAAAAGCATAAACATAAAAGAAACTAAGAATTTAGGCCATTCCTAATTCATAAGTATTTTTTGTTTACACAAAAATTTCTAATAAAAATTTAATGAGAAAATCAAAGATGGAAAGTCTGAGAAATTAGTGAAACAAAACTGGGAGTCACCCAATCATGTATGTGATGGATTAGAAACTCTAAACTCAGATGGGCTCATCAAAGAGTTCACCAGGTTCAAAGAACCCTTTTCTGCACAACCAGCCACTGCTCTAAGCAGATCTGCCTGTGTATGAAAAGTGGGCAAAAAAATCTCATGTTTTTACTGAATTAGCTTTGAGATCTCAGGAGATTCTAAACTAAAAGTTCTAGATAGATAACTGGTGATGCAATGGTATGCAAGCACATAAAAATAAACCAATCTCATGCTCTAAATATAAGTGTTTAGAATTTAAAGTTGCACCTGTTTATTACAATACTTATTTTAAATCTCGGTTGAACTTCTGATATAGGGAACAGAATTGCACATATAAAATGTGCAAATTCCACTACCAAAAATACTGTGATAAAAGATTAAACACTAAAACCAGTAAGAATTGGCACTGCAATCAACTGAGATTTATTAGATTTTAAATTAATATTTCATTTTCAAAAATGGTTATGTATATTTATGAGGGGGTTTATCAGATTTTTTTTTTTTAACAGTGAGGTTCACAGTTAGTTTATAATAAATATATTGCAGGTATTTTTTGATTACACTGGCATAAGGATAACCACAGCAAATTTATATTCTCTGTATGTTATTTCAGATATGCACATTATTGAACTAGACACAGTGTATAATCAAATATCATGAAATTCCATTGGTAATAATATGCTCATGCAGTGATTTTCAAACTAAAACATAGACCCAGATGCAGCTGCACATTTAAGCTCTAGATAAATTTAAAGAACTTCAGTAATTCCACTTTACTGTTACACAGGCCTTTAAAAGTAAAAATATATAGTGCAATTTACTTCAGTAGAGCTACTAACAATGGCAAGCCTTCACAAGATCAGTCTCTAAAATTCTTTAAATACATTAAACCATTTGTCCCCACTGAGCATTAAATCTCTTGTCATTTGAGTATTTTTTAATGAATATACTTTTGAGTTTTGTCATCATATGAATGACTCAATTAAGAGAAAGTCACCTCCCCCACCTTTATATACCAGTAAATTCCAAAGGTGTCCAGAGAAGTAATCTTGCCAAATCCTTCTAAAAAGTCCTCAAGATTAGAATAAACACAAGAATTTTGTCAGAAAATTATTTTCTTCAGAAGTGTACATCTGAGTGTACTTCATAATATTCCACAAATAACCATTTCAAAAATGTTAGTTCTGATTTTATTTGGAATAATTTTTGCTACATAGTTTATAATGAAAAAGGTTATTTTCAAAATATAAACAATTCAAGTTAAGTTATATGTCAATTATTCACAAAATATATGTATTTTGTTTATGGAAAATGTTTGTCTCTAAAAATCAATGCTTTCTAAAACAAAAATAATTTTACATAAATTTTGAAATGTTTTAAAAGCATACCTCTCATTTCTCCTCTTGCATCAATCCTAGAATATTTCAAAAACTGAGTTATGTCTGATTTTTCCTAAAAATTTAAAAGGCAAGAAAAATAAGCTGATATTTTTCAGTGTCTATGTGAAAAGTTAAGTGCCTAAGATTTTTTTTTTTAATAGCTTGTTTACCTTAAAATTTTATTCAAAAGCGAATTCTTTCATAAATTCCTCCTGTTCTAATTTTTTGATGCATTCATTCATCTCTGGATGCATATTTTCTCAAGCAGAAGTGCCACAGATATCTCTCACCTAATGCAACCGAACGATACTTGGAACCAGATACTTGGAGTCCTTATATCACCTCTACAGTTGTACCACAGACACCTTCATTCTGCATTTTAGTAGCAAAACGTCATGTTTCCACTTGCCTTACATGATGTCCATCAACATAATGATAAGCTTGCAGGTATCCTATATAAAGGACTATTATTTAAAATAGTAAAGCTGTGACAAAAGCAGAAATTCTTCCCCAAAAAAGTGCAGGCACCTGTCTTTCTTTCCAATGCTGTAAGAGAGCCCTCTTCAAGGAATTGCTCCTCTCTGCTCCTGGGCATAGGACTCTGGAGAAGCTGAGTGTCTTCCACGACTTTAGGCAATGCTCTCACCGGAGGTGCATTGTGAGAGGGAGATGGTGGCAGTCCATGGTGAGGCAATAGAGGAGGCATCTTCACAGATGCTGACTGGCAGGCAAATGACACTTCATGAACCGTGAGGGGCAAAGATATAAGCTAGATACTATCCTGGGAAGAATCCAGATGAACTATTATATCTTTCATATACTACAAGCTAAAACATAACATGTCTTCATGATTCAGATAAAACATAAGCAAATATGAAGGACAGAGCTCGCATAAAATTGGAGAATCATAGAATGTTTAGAGTGGGAAGGGACCTTAAAGATCACTTAGTTCCAAACCCCCAGGGATGGGGCAGTCACAGCTTCTCTGGGCAACCTGTTCCAGGGTCTCACCACCCTCACACCAAAGAACTTCTTCCCCACGTCTCAGCTCAATCTCCCCTCTTTCAGTGTCAAACCCTTCCCCCTCCTCCTAGGGCTCCCCTCCCTCGTCAAGGGAAGGGGCTTGAAGGTTTCTCCAGAGAATTGTCTTGTCCAGGCTGAATCCCCCCAACTCTCTCAGCCTTTCCTCCCAGCAGAGGGGCTTCAGTATCTCTGTGGCCTCCCCTGTCCCCACTCCAGCAGGGACAAGTCCTGCTGTTGGTGGCCCAGAACTGGGGCCCAAAGTTATTTTTCCATAAATTGTTGGTTCTAAATAAATAAAATAAATATAATCCAGAGAGTATAAATAACCTATTGAATAAGATTTTTCTCTACAGCAGATACGGGAGAAATGAAGGGAATTTTAAAAAGTCCTTAAGAATAAGAACTCAGAGAAATAAAAGAGCCAAATCCTGTTTGCTTTGCTAAAGTGGGTTCTCTCACTGACAACGGAGCTACTTATGGAGGAAGCTTTTTTACTGTGCAATGAAAAGACATGAAGTCTGAGGATGAAATACATTCCTCTCTAGCCTTCAAAACAGCGTCTGGTGAACCTTCACATGAGGGCAGAATTTAGTCTGCATGAAAGGCAACTGGAAGGTGATACTGGATCCCAGCCCCACAAAGCCCTTCATGACTTCATGAAGATCAAGACTGATGAAGGAAGAGAACAAAACTAGAAACACATAAGAAAAAGAACAAAAAAAAGCCTTCTAAGGAATTCTCTTCACCTTTAAAGACGCGCTTGAATTAATTTCGGTTTAAGTTTCTACCTTTAATCAAATCATGTTAGACCAGAATATTGGTCTCAAGCAGGTGAAATCTTGCTTAAAGCTAAAAAAAAAATCACTTCGAATTTTCAATTTTGAATAAAGCATGATTAAGTTTTATTAGATTCTAAGATCTCTGGCTCATTTTTAAACTACATAGTTAAAAGAAGGCTATTAAATCCATATTTGTGCACGTAAGAAAGTGGGCCCAGTTTTGTAGAGTGTTCTCACTGTTTTGAACTCAGCAAGAAGTTCAACCAGACCTAGGTAATTACCTGGCTTAATGACTCTGCTTTTGTGCAAAACATTGGGTGCTTTCTGCCTGCAAAACAATCTTTCAGGCTCCCAAAGTGCACCAAGATTTCGTCCTTAACAAAGGTCCAGTGATACCAGCAAAAGACAAAAAAAACCCAAAACAAAACAAAAGTTAAAAAAACACAACTTCACCAAGTTGTCTTCCAATACTGCAGTGTTGGAATTCAAAAAAAAAAAAAATAATCCACAGTATTCAGAAATTAACTTCTGTTAGAGGCTTCATGCAGGCAAGAAAAAAACATTTTTTCTGGCTTTCATCTATGCTGATCCTTCATGCTGATGCCCACTGGAAACATTATTTAAGGGGCACCACATTTTTGTTGAATACTTGTCTTTGTAATCCTGGATTTCAAGATTTTCAAGTCTTTGAAACCAAATATTAAATAACAGAATGAGTTCTCCATGATGCAATTGCCCACTCTACAGCGTCAAGTGACAAACTCAAAAACTTTGTTTTCTTTTTCCCTGTGATTTCTGCTTGAGGCTACCTGGCTCAGAAATTTTATTCTTCAGGAATGTCACATCAGATCAGTCTTCAGTCAGCCATTGAAGGACATTTTGATACTTTATTAAGATGCTCCTTCTACTTGATTTTTTTTATTTGTGTTTTCCTTTATATCATTAAAACCTTTGCATGTAATTAAGCTGTATTTAATCTCCTGGGGAGGAGTAGGGATACAAATATACAGTTCATTACATGGGTGGCATCCATTTCAACTGTTTTTATGTGCAATGCATATTCATTGTTTGTTTCTCAATACTGAACTGCTCAAGTAATAGTAATATTGAGTGTGCTCATTTTTGACAATTGTCAATTATGAGAGAAAGTACATCTGTAATAATAAAAATGTAAAATCTTAATTTTTTGTTTTCGTTTACATTGAAGATTTAATTTATAGGGTTATTCCTCATCTTTGGGAAATTTTAAATTGAGATTTTCTGCTCGATATTTAGACTACAACCAAGTGAATATATATACACCAATATATTAATATGATACATGCAGAATATGTAACTGCACATATTGTAATTGAATATTATGTAGAAATAAGTGGATTTTAATTTTACATGCGTACCAAAAAAGGGTCCAAGTATACCAGGTAGACTCATAGTATCTGTACGTAGACTACAGTGGGGAGGATGGGGTAACATGGATTTCAGAATGGATCAGGCACACAAGAACACATCTGAGGTTTGCAGAAGGCTCATGCAGCCAATAATAAAGTATGTGTTGCCACATTTTGCCTGCTACTGATTAACATATAAAGTATATCAACCAAACATGGCTGTGTCTACATACAGTACGGTCCTGCTTTTATTTGACAATTGAGAAAGCAGGAGCAGTTGATACGATTATTATGGAGGACTACTGGAGTTTAGCATATTTTCCGTATTTTATTAAAAATAAAGATTAATTTAGAATAGGAAGAAATCCATGGTACAATCTTTATAACAAAATATTGAATTTTATTTATTTGACTTTGGATTTCATGACACTTTGTTAACACATTCTCCAACTTAGACAAACAGGTAGGGTTTTATTTCCTTAATTTGTGGCATATTTTCATGTAATATCAACATTTTTATATGCTTCAGTATTTTCAGCTCCATTTAGAGATACTTTACAAACTCAGATTCGAAGTAGAAATTAGGGTCTGCAAGCACACGTTAACTGAGGCCAAAAAAATGATGTTCTCAGCAACCCCTGTTAACCAAAACTGCTATATTACAGAGAGCTCTGGAATTAACACAATTCATGTTCAGGCAGCCTTTCCAAATGTCTTCTCCAGATAATTCAGCTAAACTGTCATATTTTTTAAAAGTATTTCAGAGTTGGTACAGAATGAGATCATTGTTAGAAGCCTCTCTAATATACATGTGCATTCATATGCATTTTTCCCCAAGGTGATTCACACAGCTGGCTGTGGAATACATTTAGTAGACTCTTATACATGGGGCTGTCTTTCTGTCATAATCTTTCTTTTCATAGGACAATTTGTGGGACTCCATGATATGCAGCTAGCAGTGCCTGTACTCAAATGAAGTGATACTGAATTTCTATTATGCATGTGCCTTGGAAACCTAGCAGCTCGCCATAAAGATTTTATTCACACAGCAGATTTGTTGTTACTTAGATAGTTTCAGACAATTTTAGATTTGAATGGACATGGCAGGATCTGACAACATAAAAAGAAATACCAAGAGAAAGGAGCATGTAGAACCAAATGATATATGATGCAACCTAGAGAGCAACAAAGAAAGCAGGATGTCGAGGCACTCTTGTAAACAACTATCTTTCAAGGAATTCAGGTTTCTTTTCATAACACTTTTAAAATATTCAGTACGCATTACATAGGGAATAGATAGATGCATAGATAGATACATACACACACGCTTGTACACAGATGCCATGCTTGTCAAAATTCTTTC
Source organism: Scolopax mira (assembly GCA_004320125.1). Lineage (NCBI taxonomy): Eukaryota > Metazoa > Chordata > Aves > Charadriiformes > Scolopacidae > Scolopax > Scolopax mira. Next base: position 147,984 of record BJBW01003845.1, read on the forward strand.
TTGTCTCATAATCTTTCTGGGATCACTTTTAAAAATTTGTGTCTGAGCTGCAAACAGAGAATATGCAAATCCACATATCAACCCAAAGCTCACACACAATTTATGCTTCTCCCAAAGTTTCCTTTCGCAGTTGCACCTGCAACTGGATGTACAGTTTTGTACAACTATTGTAGAAGGAAGCAGTGTACTATTTTTAATGTAGACATAGACTCTTTATGTCTCACCACATTTAATTTTTCATTTTCCTGCACAAAGGGAGGAAATGTTTTTATATATATATATGAAGCTGAAATCCTGTGCATTGATGCAGAGAGAGAAGAGTATGGCAAAGAAGTCTTCTCCTCCTATGGAAAGAATACGAGTAGAACAGCAGTGGCTGAAAATTTTATGCCTATGAGAGTGAAAAAAAAAAAAAAAGATTCTTAGTTTAGGAGAAGTTGTACTTATGTCTGTGGATGGAAGCAGCAGCATTAGGATTTCCCCATACAGTCAATTTTTCATTCTGGATGCAAGAGGGAAAAAAAGAACAGGATATAATATATGCGGCTTAATCAAACCACAATTTTATTAATTCAAACCATCTGGGAACAATCTATCAGTAACTACTACATAACTTTTTTGTTATCCAGCTCCATGTACCATTCTGCCTCAGGTTCCCCACCGCTTCATAAATTCATAACTCACGTCATCCCTCCTGTGGTGATTAAATCATGAGGGAAAGGGTCTTGTCTCCTCAGTTGCACCAGGAAGTAGGACCAGAAGTGACTTCTCTTATCATCCTTTGATGATATCTTTCCTTATCTCCTTTTTCAACTCTGATTTAGGAAGACATTGGAATTTTTATGCATTGAATATACTAATTATTAGTGGGAATCAGCAATTGGCTTCTTTGTACCCTCCCACCCACATTCCCCTTTCCACTAGGATGAGAGGCTAAAAAGACACCTCACAGGAGAAGATATTGTCCCACTTTTCCTCTCAGGGAGCCTTCTTTGTTTTGTATGTGAGAGAGAAAAACGGGAATCTTAGACACTGTAAAAAACTAAGCAATTGTGTGCAACTTTATATAGATATGACCTACATCAAACATTAGAGATTTACGTGAGAACAAATAACTATAGTAAGGAAGACAGTTCTTCTGAAAAATTAGATCTGTGGTGGAAAGACCAAGAGAAAATGAAAAGAAATGAAACAGAAAGAGGAAGTAAACAGAAGACAGGGGAAAACAATTCTGGTTTTGACTTTTTTCCTCCCCAGGACCCCATAGGAAGTTGTTATGTGGTCTCCATGAGCTCATACCTCTGTGTAAGGGAAGACAACATCACTAGCAACTGGACCATTTCCTTCAACTTCTTGTGAATCTGAAGAAGAACGCCAGTCCTCACCAATCTTCCTCCCAAATACTTTAGAGGAGCATGAGTCAAATCAGAGCACAAAAACATCAATATACATACGTCAGAGTTTGATTTAAGTGAGTCTTGTGGTGTGGTTACCTGCAGTATCAGGGTAATGGAACTGATGACCTGAAATGATCTCTCTAGTGCTTTGTTTCTCTGCTTGGGTAGGATTTGATGGTTTGGATAAAATTAAACCCAGTGAAGAAACACTTTCATATATCTGTTTGCTCACTTACATGCAGAAGTATGTTGTATAATTCATGGACAACCGTGACCATAAGGACAAGGCTGCAGCTTTAAGTATGCATCAGGGACATTACTTTGAAATAAATTAAATTAGCCTTTATTTGTGTTAGTCATGGACATTACTGTGAGTGTATTTTTGAATGCAACTTCAAGTGTCTTTTTATAGGGCATGCTGCAGAATGCTTAACTATATTTATAAAAGCTTTGTGCAATCTTCTTTCTGATTTAAACACAGGATCTTCAAGATTGCAGAGCAGGCCCTTTGGTAGGGGTTGTTAAGATATCTATACCTATGAAATCGGCATTTTTCTCATTCTGCCTTCTCTCTCCAGGTTTATAATCTATCTCTCAAACGTGAGCAAAAATATTCTTTGATATTTCATTGTCTGGAAAATATATTGACTTGATAGCAGGAGTACTCCTGCACAGAGAAAATCTGGGGAATACTTTGACAGCAGGTAATCAAAATCATCCTCCAATTGTTTCATCCTGATTATTAAAGGGAATCCAACCTCCAAAGTCAGGCCTCCAAGCCCTTGCCCTTCTAGTTCTGCATCTGAGAAGAAATTATGGTAATCTTAAAATCCTATTGATGCTGAAAGGCATTTCATCAACTGCAAAAATTAAGAGTGAGATGCAGAGGATGTTTTTCTATTTAGAGGAACCCCTGCTTATATGAATAGGCTTCATGTGGTGACTCTTTTGAAGCTGAGGACTTCAAAGCAGATCACTGACTTCCAGTGGGATAATCACTTAATGCAAGAGTGGGTAGATGGAATTATTACCATGCAGTCAAGCTCAATTTATCCCTCCTCCCCTCCTTTTAAAAAAAAAAAAAAAAAAAAAAAGAAAAAAAGAAAGGGAACAAGTGAAGCTTTGGCTTCTCTGTCCCCACAGTTCAAAAGTGATGATGGTATGTTGTTCAGGGTACTAATCCCACATCAGACATCATCTGGAAATTAGTGTGGTAAACAACAAAGAATACATCAAGGGTATACAAGAAATGCGAGTGACTTAAATTTATTTATCAGAAAAACAATTTTTTATTTTTGCTATGAAAAGCTTTACATTGTAAATACTATTAGTCACCATTGTAAATAAGACCAGAACAGTATGCCAATATATTTTTCCAATCAAAAAGTAAAATGTCTTTTGGAAAGGTCATTTACAGATATTTATACTGTATATATATTTACTCCATGTAAATGGAGCCACGGTCAAGAGAGAAAATTGCTGGATAAGCAACTTCCTTGGAGATGGAGTAGTTCATTAGGAAGTTTAATTTTCTACAGTTTCATGCAGTATTGGGTAGGGTTTCTAGACATTTCTAGCTCTGCTGACTTGTGTTGGAAGCAGCAGCATATTTATCTCTCAACTTCTAGAGAAAAAGTACACCAGTGGGAGAATTTGGGACCCTATGGGACCCTTTGGGACCTCAAATAGTTTTATTTGACGTTATTTGCATCACAAATAATCAGGCTTTTGACAAACTCACTAACGTGTAGTGCCTCTATACCTGTTAAGTAACTTTTCCAATGATGCAAGGAAGAAAATAAAATCAAATTGTGGTGGTTTTTTTTTTTGTTTTGTTTTGTTTTTTTAAAGGGAGGAATAATGAAAGCCAGTGATCTGATCTCACCTCAGTAGGAGATTTCATTTACTGAGCAGAACTGAAATTTAGCCATGCATCTGATTGCTAAACTGTAGAGTGTGCTTGACAAATCTTCGTTGAGATGTGTCAAGAATCCACAAAAACCATGTGTGTGAGTGTGTGGTTGGACTGACAAAAGGACTCCATTCCAAATGTCCCTGACACACACACACATACTCAGTTCCCTACAAGCTAAACGTGTCAAGGGCAAGATTTCCAAGAATAAACATAATTTATAGACTAGTTGTGTATATTACGAGTACAGTGACTGTGTAGGTAATATTCTACAACCATCCCCTCAAAGAATAGCTCACAAAGCAAAGCTTATATGCTGTTGCATATACAGGCAAACTTATTTTTGTAATTGATGGGAATAAGGGGAGAAAATTGGTCTCTTAGTTGTGTTTCCAGATAGTTCGTTTTATGTACTTCTAATGCTGATAAAACACCCAAAGCTGGGAATAAACATAGACTTTGTATTTCAGAACATTGGCCACATTCTAGGTTCTTTGGTATGGACATAAGGGGCACAACACTTTTGAAACTGTGAGCCTAAAAGCCCAGAGAGAAATTCCTTTCTTAATGTTCTCCGTGTTGGCAAATAGGAACCAAATGATGTCAATTATTCATTAACTATTAATCAGTAAATTATTATTTACCATCTTCTTCCCAACTTTGTCAAACAGCTGTATAACATTCAGAAAGTTTTTAGAACATTATTTTAGAAATTATCTCATCTTTCCAACAGACTGCTATGGCCATGTCCTTTCATGCCACATGTGGCATAACATGTTGCAAACTCCATTTATTACCCTCTTTTCATGCTGTCTTTTCCCAAAAAAAAACATGTTTGCAAGCACTTTTTCTAGTGGCTGTGTCCCAGATGCTGAAATTCCTTTTCACCTCACTATTCCCTATATATTTTTCTCAGGTAAAAGCATGTGCATTCCTCTGACAGAGCCTAGGAACCTACACCATTAGCTGTATGTCAAACGATGCAGACTTGTGATCACAGATTTTCAAATTACAAATAGTTAATACTTTGTTCCACTAACTACTGCAGGGCTGGGGTTTGGTTTGGTTTTCTGTGTTTAACAAGATACCCCCTGTTGCATTTAGTACCCTGCATATTATGAAGGAAGAATAAAAGGTGTCTTCTCTAAGAAGCATCGTGAGTAAAAATAATTACACAGCAGAAAATACTGGAGAATACATATAGTAGTATCATTCATTGCTAATGAGTTAAAAGGATATCACAGTGCATTTATAAATCACTACATAGTGTTGCAGAGTTTATTTAAATTCATTGTGTCTCATTATAATTGAGCTATGCACCTTTAGGTCTGAGTTGATTAGGAATGCTATAGCTCAGAATAGCTTTTAATTCAGCGAAACATGCTCTGACCTTTACCATAATCCTGTGTGAAACACACTATAGTTTAGACATTAATAATGATACTACCTCCTTTTTCTACTGGTAAGATGCTACTTAAAAAAATTGTATTATTAGTTAACAGGCTCAGGACAATTTATCAAACCCAAATTATCCTTCTGTGTATAACTGCAGTACTTAATTCTAAGTTTCTCATCTCTCATAACTATTACCTACTCTTTAAAAATGCTAAAAACTAAAACATAATAGTGTCATGTCAGAGTAACAAGTCACATACACATGCTTACTGACTCCCTGCAGACTCAGGCTGTACCCAACTTAGGGATCTGAGCAACGTGATGTACATTATAGAGGATAAGGCATCTCTTTTGTTTGACCTTTGTCTTCATATTTAAGTGTTATATTTCCTTAAACCACTTTCTGATAACTCTGTAGTTGCCAATAACAGCACTTCTCTGTTCCTTCTGCCATTATTGCTCAGTTTCACACTAAAAATTCTGCAGATGACCAAAAATACTGACGTGTACAGCCTGCAGCCAGCAGTCCCTGCTCCTTGGGTTGCGTTTGATATTGGTGTTTTCCAGCCTTCCAAAGTCCCAAGTTTTTCTTGGGACTTGCAGGAATTTTCTTCTCAAGAACAGTTTCTTGTTTCCAGTATTGTCACCAGTCTAATTTTAATGGCTGTTGGGGCTTTAGTATCATTCTTTTTACAGCTACATGAGATTTATAAAGATTAATTCTGGTGGAAAGAGATGTGCTATTGCATCTGTTACACAAGCTTGTTTCTGATCCTGAGGTCAATGAGAATATTCTCTAAGCAAGCTAGAAATTCAGAGTAAAAGGTGTCAATGAATTGGTTTTAATATTCCTAAATCAGAGCTATTAGGATTATATATCATCAGTCTACTTCAACTTATGAAACAAAAGACATCTAGTAATTTCATTTGTTCACACTTTATCTGTATAAGAGGAAATCAAGATCAAACTGATGTTAGCTATCATGTTAAGTAATCTAATCCTTTCCCCGAGCTGTAGCTGTAGGTTAATGTCCCAGTTTAGCAGGCTGAGATCAACACAACTGGGTCAATTTCAATTCCCTTAGCTGAGCTGTGGGAAACACAGCTTGTGTCAAAACAAAAAAATATGGTTTTGAAGTTGAGATTTAGTAATTGCTGACCCAGTCTCTATGTTCCTGTTTATAAAGTTTCTCTCCTCAAGGGACGAATGCTTCCTGAATACTTAATAGAAAGAAAACAAAAATACTTTTTTTTTCTCTCCAAAACTAAAGAAGAAGGTTCCTGTTGTTTTCATGGCCTGTGCTGAGTGCTGCTTGGTTGTGAGGAAGAGGATGGTGTATGTGGTGGTGTGGGCCAGGAAAGCAAAATCAATTTAGTACGGTGTTTACTCTTGAAAGGTGTATCCAAGAATAAACTGCATTTCCAAACTGAGCAACTGATTATGGGTCCTCTCCCTCCTCCAGCGTGGTCTGTCTCATCACTCAGAGCATCCCAGGAAGGAAAAGCTAGCATTATGCCAGCTCTGAAGCAGCGACTGAATAAAGAAAAGAAAATTACAAAGAAGTTTGACCTGGTAATTATCCACACAGATTCAAATAACAAATACCTATTAAAACGTTTTCTGAAGGCCTGGAGCTTTCAGAAGAAAATATAAAGGCATTTCTCCCCGGAAAACATTGTCTTTCATCTTTGCATTCTTTAGAAAACCAGGTCTTTTCAAGTTTTCTGGCTAAGATGTTACTTTGTGATGTATCATGTGTTATATCTAAATGCATCTGTCATGAAGCTTTGAGTTGACACATGTTCCTATTTATACCTGTTCACTCAAGCAGCATTCACTTCCACATAAGATGGTTAATACAGTATCAACTTCTCGTGCAGATATTCAAAGTGTAGATCTTTATTATAATAGCTATATTCAAGACAAAGGTTCCCAGGTGAATACAGTCTGCAAAAATAGGTCAGAATGGGTCAAGCTATGTACAGAGATAAAGCATATTCTAGATATATATTAAAGCTCCACAAATATAAATTAATTAATTATTTTCCAATAGCATGTTCATTTTTAACCCTGCAAAAATTGTCTGCAGAAACAAATAAGCAAAGATGTCTCTATTCTCTCTGAACATTTATAGCTAATAAATAAATATTTGACAAGAATATTTTTCCATAGGACTTTCAGCATTGTGTAAAAGCTCTACAAAAGATCGTTTATAGGGTTTGATGTAAGAAAATAACATTTCCCCTTCTGCTCAGTGGTAAATCTGATCTGCATTTGATTGCAGGAATTTCAGAAGGCACAGAGATAAGTCTACATAAGGGAATAGCTCAGGTACATCATGGTATTGTCCAAAAATCTGTCTGTGGTTCTTGGGGATTTAGATACTGCTAGAGCTAATGCACAGCTCTGAAGGACTCGGTAGGAATATAGTCAGATTACAAAATGAAACCAGTCACGTGCACCAAGAGGTGACAGCACAGATTTGGTGAAGTACAAGGCTTTAGAGAAAATTCACTTTAAAACCTATCTGGTCTTGTATCTTGCCTTGTTCTGTGTTATGAGATCCTTCATAGCCGTATGTTACCAGGGGTATACATGGTGCTATTTCACTCTGCCCAACTGGAAACTAAAGAGGACAGCTTTGGCTGACAAAATAAATCAAACTGCAACCGAAGAGAGCAATGTGGGATCCAGCAGAGGATGGAAAACATCCACATAGTTGTACTATCCATTTTTGCCAAACAGATATGTCCTCATATTGTAAAAAGTTAATAATTTGGTTAATGTATTTTACATGCTTAAGCCAAATAAATAGGTACAGAAAGAAGATAAATTCATAATGTGCATCTCTGAAAACTTTTTAAGCAACCTATCACAAGTAACCTACTTAGCCAAGTAAACCAGTCAGTTCCCATAACACCAAAAATCAAAAGCCAGCAGAAAAAATTACAGAACTGAAGGCTGAATTTGGTTAATCAATTGTATGTTCTATGAAAGCAACTGCAATTAAACCTCAAGCACCAGAGTTTTCCAAGCATAATCTATGTAAAGGAGAAAATCAGATTAAATAAAGCAATTCAGATGCCCAAGTTCAAAGAATGCTTTTAAACAGACTTCCTGTGTATCAGAGAATCATAAAATGGTTAGAGTTAGAAGATAACTTAAACACCATCTAGTTTCAAACCCTTCCCTGGCCAGGGATACATCCCACCAGAACAGGTTGCTCCAAGCTCCCTCCAACCTGGCCTTAAATGCCTCCAGGGATGGGGCAGCCACAGTTTCTCTGGGCAACCTAGGACAGGGTCTCACCACCCTCACAGCAAAGAATTTCGTCCCCAGGTCTCAGCTCAATCTCCCCTCTTTCAGTTTAAAACTGTTCCTCTTCATCCTATGGCTCCCCTCCTTGCCCTCTCTTTTGGACTTTAGGAACTGGAAGGGTTTCTAAAGTCTCCCTGCAGCCTTGTCTTCTCCAAGCTGAATCCCGCCAACTCTCTCAACCTGTCCTCACAGCAGAGGAGCTCTAGCTCACACAGCATCCCCATGGACTCTGCTGGCCCCACTCCAACAAGTCTGTGTCCTTCTGATGTTGGTGGCCCCAGATCTGGAGGCAGCATTCCAGTGAAATCTCCCCAGAGCGGGGCAGAGGGGCAGAATCCCCACCCTCGTCCTGTTGACCATACTTCTTTTGATGCAGCCCAGGACGTGGTCAGCTTTCTGGGCTGCCAGCTTACATTGTCAGCTCATGTTAACCTTCTCACCCACTAACATCCCCAAGTCCTTCCCTTCAGGTTGGTCTCAACCCATTCTCTGTCCAACCAGTATTTGTGTCTGGGATTGTCTTGACCCAGGTGCAGGACCTTGCACTTGGCCTCATTGAACTCCATGAGGTTCTCATTGGCTCACCTCTCCAGCCTTTCATAGAATCATTGAATCATCTGGGCCAGAAGGGACCTTCTAATGTCACCTAGTCCGATCCCCCTGCAGTCAGCAGGGACACCCCCAACTACACCAGGTTGTCCAGGGCCTCGTCAAGCCTCACTTTGAATGTCTCTTCCTGGCCAGCCTCATTGGAAAGAACTTCTTCCTAAGATCCAATCGAAATCTGCTTTTCTTCAGTTTAAACCCATTGCCCCTCATCCTGTCACTGCAGGCCTTTGGAAACAGGCTCTTCCCAGCCTTCCTGTAGCCCCCTCAGGTACTGGGAGGCCACTCTTAGGTCTTCCTGGAACCTTCTCTTCTCCAGGCTGAACAACCCCAGCTCCCTCAGCCTGTTCTCAGAGCAGAGGTGCTCCAGATCCCTATGGATGGTATCACTCCCTTCCAGCATGTCCACTATGCCACACAGCTTGGTGATATCAGCAAACCTGGTGGAAGTGCATTCAACCCCACTGTCCATGTCTCCAACAAAGATGTGAAGCAACATTGGTCACAATAGCAAACCCTGAGGCCCACCACTCATCACTGACACTTCAGATATAACAGTTTACAACAGAAATCATAGGAGGATATTCCAAAAACTGAGAAAATTCATTAATATATATTTAGTTCTGGTTTTTCTCTTGTTTCTCTGAAATTTATAATGCTACAACATTATCTGTATTTGGAAGTTTCTTTGATTTTTGAATCTATTTAGTTCTTAGATAGCACTGAGAATTGGCACTGCTGAAGACCACATAATTCTGATGTTTATCAAAAAAAAAGGAGAGTAAAGCCAGTAGCATTTCTCTCTTTCATACATGGATTTGAAGGGATATCCTGCAGACAAAAATAAATGTACTATCTTCCATGGGATTATAAGAATTTTTTTCATATCTGTACAGAAAGTGCCAATAAAAATAAAAATCAGTGATTACTGTAACTCTTTTTATTGTGAAATAAACCAATTGCCTCAGTTAACGGGTCAAACCACTACACCATTTCCAAGTGACTTAACAGACAGCTTTAATCTTGTATGTATTTTTTAAATAGTAATGTGCACCATCATGGAATTAATGATATAAGAGTTGAAAAATTTGTCACTGTGTAACATCTCAAAGATCTCTATAGGAGTTATACATATTTAAACATAAAAGGCTCCTGAAATAAATATTTTACCAAACCTGTTGGGAAGTTGATTTATTTTTCTCAGTTTTTTTGTGCTTAGCAAAATAAGTAGAAATCTGTCATACTGTTTCAAGCCTAGTTTTTAAGCTAGGTTTTATCTTGCACTAGTATAAACATTGCCAAAAAAACATTTCTCTGCTGTCACTGTTTTGGAGGCAATTTCAAAAATGCACAATGTTGTTATAACTCTGCCCTCCTGAAACAAATACAAATCAGCCAGTGAGGAAGATAGGAGGTCTCATGGGATATTTTTCAGTTGCTGTTGGCAAAAAAAGTATGTCTGGTGTTCTTGAGAAATTTTTAAACACGGAGAAGGAGATGATTTCAGGCAAAAAGATGCACTTGTGTATGGCAGGGGAGAGAAGGTCTGGTTGCAATCCCAGTGCACTGGTGGCAGCCCTGCAGCTACCCCTGCTAGGCATCATGTCAAAGACAATTAAATGGATGTGAGAAGCACCCAACACAACCTCATTGTCAAAATTTAGCCTCATTCCGCAAAGAAATTCCTTCCTGAGCAGGCAGATATTGTCACAGGTGTGTTTTAAGGAGAATTTCATGCATATTCTTGAATGAGTGAGGCCATACACATCCCCAACTCTAAGGGATGGGCAATAAATGCAATAAAGCATGTCAGCTGAGAGAAAAAGTGCTTATAAAATTCAACACAGGACTTCATCAATTCTTGTGATACATTCTCCCCAACTAATAAGGCAAAGGAGAAAATCTGCACATATTCACACCATTTTATAAAAAAAAAAAAAACTATCAAATAACAGAACAAAATAAGTTGGAAGATCAAAGAGAGGGAGCAAGTTAATAGGATATTTAAAAATTAAAACACAGGAATAAGGGATGAAATTCTAGAAAGTAAATTGCAATAGTATAGGAAAGGTTCAGGAAAGTCAAAGACAATGTCATCTTTGAAAGTCTACAATGGTCTGCTGTCCCAGTGTAATTTTGTATTTAATGGGCATTTTGATGGGTCCTTTCCTTCTCATTTCCTGTGGTTCTAATCCCATAGGAATATTCCTTCTTGGAGTAATGTTCAGAAGATATTAGGAGCTCATTTCTAAAAACGGTCCTCTCTCCAAATTGTTGTGTTAAGTGACATTATAGAAAAAAAAAGGATTTAGATTTTTTTATTTAAACTTTCATGTTTGTGCACAAATTTAACTTTAGGTTTTAATTTCTCCTCAGAAACGTTGGTGTTTTTTGAGATGGGCTACTGTTAGGGTTTTTTTGGTAGGAGATGGTTAAGAGCATGGTTTGTCCTGTTCACCCCTGATTACACATCTAGTGGATAGTTCTGTGAGTTTAGTGACTGAAACGTAAAAAAGCATATAATTTCACTTACCAACTATCTTTGCTTCTTTCTTACCAATATTATGAAGCAAAGTTCACTGAAATTAACTGAAAAATATTTCAGTTCTCTCCTTAAGACAACAAGATCTTATGTAGCCTTTGCAGGGTAAATGTAATATTGTTCTTATTTCTAGTACTTACTACACATCTCAAGCTTTCATTAGTCTAATTTTCAAATTGTATATTAAGGACATTTCAGTAAAAAATATAAGTTTCTTCATATTCTGCTTAGGTATTTTTTCAGTCCATCATGAAGAAGAAGAGGGACAGAGTAAAGGTAACAGGCCTGCATATAATGCTAGTAATATGGAAAAATATTTTCCTGATAATTGAATTTCAAGAGTGAGAAAGGGCTCTTTTCTTAGCCTCAGAAAAAAATGGATAGCTCAGAATAATAAACACATCTTTGAAAATAACTAAGACTCACATGGTTACAAAGAAAGGCCAGCCAATATAAGACTGATAATAAGTGAAATTCAAATAACTAGGAGTCTTACTAAACATGATACACAGTCTTTATGCAAGAATTTAATATGATAAGAACCAGACAGCTTTAATTTTTTTCCCCTCCAACATCACACACCTGCACTTTCTATAACTGAAAACACGGCACTGTAAAAAACTCCAAGAACTTCAATAAAATACATTATGACTTTTCACATTTTTACTAAGTTATGTTACAGGCTACGTGACATGAATAAAGAGACTGGCAACAGCACACTAGCTTAGAGGAAAGTTTCAACAATCTGGAGAAATTGGCCGGCAGGAATTTCGTAAAGTTCAACAAAGGCAAATGCCAAGTCACCAGCTGGGGAGGAATAACCCCATGCACCAATACACGCTGCCGCCTGGCCAGCTGGAAAGCAGCTTTACAGAGAAGGACCTGGGGATCCTGGTGGACACCAAGCTGAACATGAGCCAGCATTGTTCCTCCACAACAAAGGCGGCCAACAGCATCCCATGGTGGAACTAGGAAATGAGAAAAATCACCACAAGCAAGTGGAGGGAGATGGTGCTTGCCTTCTACTCAGCATTGAGATGCACAGTTGGAGTACTGTGTTCAGTTCTGGGCTCCTCAATAAGAGAGAGACATGGGCATGTTGGAGAAAGCTCAGCAAAGGGCTACAAAGACAATTAGGTCATTGGAGCATCTGACATACAAGGAGAGGCTGAGAGAGCTGGGATTGTTCAACCTGGAGAAAAGGAGTCTCAGGGTAATGTTACCTGTGTGTATAAATGCCCGATGAGGTAGTAAAGACAAACCCAAACTCTTCCCAGTAGTGCCCAGCAAAAGGACAAAAGGCAATGGGCATAACAGAGGAAACTTTATTTTAACAGAAGAAAAAAAATTATTACCATAATCTTGATCCATCTTATCAACTTGAAGCTTATCAACTTGATCAACTGCTACAGGTTGCTCAGAAAGGCTGTGAAGTGTCCATCTTTGGAGATATTCAAAACCCAGATGCACACTGCCTTGAGCATACTGCTCTATTTGACCGAGTCAGAGCTGAGAGGGGCTGGAGTAGATGATGTCCAAAGGTTCCTTCCTGCTTCAGCTATTCAGTGCTTCTGAGAGTAAAATAAATCTCAAATAAAATAGTTTTTGGAGCATGAAGAGCCTGGACAAAAGAGGCAAACTTTTGCAAAGAGTAGATAAATTCTCATCTGAGTACAAGATCTACTCAAAAGGTACTAATTTCTCACTAATTCTTGCCTTTAGAATAATTCCTAGAACTACAATGCAGAAGGTAACAGATATCCTAGTTTGGTTATCCTATTAAAGACAGGAGGACCAACAATGGTAGGATCTCTTTTATAGCATAAAAGAAACTCTTAACTCCAAGTAAAAAGTGCAGAATTTTGATGTGAGAGATATGAGCATATTTTGTAGCCACAGTTCTCAGAGGTCTTACAAAAGTCTGGAAATGCCTTAATGTTCAACCTGTACTTTTCTTGAAAGTCATTCTGGAGATTTTGTGCTGGCTACTGTTCAACAATAAAGGTATTTCAGAAGTAAATACAAAGAGGTTTGAACAGTACACAGGAACTAGGAAGAAGGAACACACAGGTCTAGATGAGATTCTGCTATGGAAAAACAGTGTTATGAGTATGACAAGAATTTTTGAGCAGCAAGAAAAGCAGTAGAGTTTCTATCCTAGAGCTAAACAAGCAGTAATGTAATATTACCCAGAGGAAAAAAAATAACAAAGCTGAGGGGAACTTACCACTAAGTATACAAATAGATCTCAATAAGTTTGTGGCTATCTCTAATATGTTTATCTTAATAAATAAGTAAATATAGACAAAGTGCAACGTTTCCTTAGGATAATAATTTATGTCAAGATTATGTCTAAGTGCTTATTCCAGCCACTTGGACTGTAATGACCCTGGCAGTATGAGCGTGCTGCCACATCCAAAAGCCGTGAGATGCAAATCTTAATGACGAGGAGAAATGGAAGGCATTAAAAAGTGCCTGAGTGTTAGATACAATGATAGTACTCATTTAACCAGATTTCCACAGATGACTCACAAGGAAGGTATAGCATGCAATTATCTCACAAGAATATGAGGCTGTTAGTCTGCATGTGACAAAATCTAACAAAAGTTATAGGTTAACCCGTTTAAAAATAAAATAAGCTAGAGCCACAACCCAAAGGAGTAACATGTTTTGCATCATTAGTTATGGCATGCCTATGTTAACTTAAAATGATCTCAAATTATAGGTTACAATTGCTGAAAGAACCCTAGCAAATTGTTCACATGGAAATACACATAGGTTTCTTTAGTCTTTAATCTTTAAATCTTTAGTTGGAGATGGGATACAGATCTGAGAGACATATGATATTTGTAAATACAAACAAAATATTTACCAAAAGCATGGTTAATATACAGATAATCTGTTTAATAGCCGTGCATGTTAAAATTGCATTTTTTAAACTGATCAGTTTCAGAAAAAAAATGTGAACTGTGATTGCCAAACACAAGACTAGTGATAAAACCTTCTAGAAAATAATTGAAACTGTGCGTAGACAAAATAGTGTGTTTTCTATTTATTTTGATATTTCTCAACAGATTGTTTTTGTTTTAAAGCAGCTAAAAGGTTCTTGCTAAGGAACAAAGGATGAAGATTATCCTTGCACTGTTGAACAAAATATTTGAAAATATACACAAAAGATACTGACTTTAAAGATCTAAAATTTGAAGATCTGAGACAGGAGTGTACTCATGCTCGGCACATACATTCAAAACACTGATCAGGTGAAGACAGAAAGACTGCAAGAAGAATGAACTTGTGAAGTCGGCAACAAATATTATATTATCAGAGTTAAATTTTAGTAGGAAATGAACCATCTTAAAGGTCTAGATCTAAATGCCATAGTGTTAACATAAACATAAACCAACAACTGCGCTTATTGGTAGTTAAACATCAAGAAGGAAGGACATTAAAAATGTACCATGTAATATTGGGAATATCTACATAATGGAATAAAAGGTATGTATAATAAATTTGCAGACTGCACTAGACTGGCAAGGGTTACTAGCACCTTTCAAGATCATTTTACAGTTCAAAATGATCTCGACAAACTGGAGACAGTCTGAAAAAGTATGTTCATTTTCAATAGGAGCAAGTGTAAGATGTTACAGCCAGGCAGGGAAAAAAAAAAAAAGAAAAAAAAAAAATCAGCTCTATAACCTGGGAAGCAGCTGGTAGACAAAATATACTCAGGAAAGGATTAAAGCCTTTTTGTGAATCATGATGAAGCTTAAAACAACAATGTTTTCCATTTGCTAAATGTGTCGTGCTGACATGAGGTTTTTGAACAGGAGAAAAACACACAAGGTATCGGAAATAGTCTTCTTTTTTTCTGTTTTACCAGGTAAGGCTTTAGGTCAATTACTAGAAGAAATTAAATACATACATGAAATCAGAAAATATGCCCAAACAATAGCAGGCATGTAGAAAATATAGACTAAAGAAATATATCATTAATATATACATAATTTCCATATTTTTTCAATGTATTTTCATATATACAAAATATATATAATTTCCTCCTTTTAAGAGAAGGAAAGTGTAGGGCCACATGACAACTGTTTTCAAATTCATGAACCATTTATATGGAGGGAGAGGGAACACTGTTTTCAAGTAAATAGGATAAGAAGTCACAGGCTTGTACTGCAGGCAGGGTACATTAACCATGGTAAACATCAGAATAAATTAGGAGGTTACAAAGTTCTTACAGAAAGTTTAGACAAGCCTGTACCAGAAATCACAGGGGCTGGATGATTTCAGAGGGTTCCCCCCCAGCCCTATGACCCATTTATAAGACATGAAAAAAAAAAGGAAAAAAAAAAAAAAAAGGAAAGTGATTGATTATTACTTTAACTTTCATGTGTCAGCTTCACTAGAAGATTGTATAGCTAATGATCACATCAAACTTTTCTTAATCACGGTTGATCTAATAATGTACTGCATTAAGTAGTCTGCAGTGAAGTGCAAGCTACATCATGTTACTTTCCACGATCCCATGGAAACCATAAACCAATGGCTGAGTTGGAAACGGCCTATATAAGGATACAAACTCAAACTTCAGCCTATAATTAGTATTATGAAATTCCAGGAACACATCAGCGAAACATGGGTCACCATCTGCTGACATTTTGGCAAAAAAGGGAAGAGAGGAAACTGAATGCCTGCCTAATTAGAAACTGATGTCAGAATCACCAACTCTTGCAGATAAATACAGGGATAGGAAAGGTAAAATTAAAGCCCATACTCTGCTGAGTTCACAGAAACTGATATTCACATTTATAGTGTGAAATAAGGTTTTTAAACATGCAGTGCTGTCATAAAAATACCTCTATAATTCTCGGACATTATGATTTCAGACTGATTCAATTTTTTTAATTGTTCTAGATGAGAAGGGGTGTCTACTTGTCCAGGGACAGTTGATGAAGAGGTCATGTAATAGAGAAAAAAATCTCTATTGTGACACAAATTCTTGAAAATAAAAATATAACTGCAGAAGGACAAAAAAAAGTATACAGGACAAACACCCTACAGCCTCCTATATGCAAGTTCACAGATCTCCTTACTAAAGGACTCTATTAATGAAGTATATGATGCCTATAACTTCAAAGTATTATGAAAATTGAAATCTTCCACAACAACTATCACTCTCAAAGACCCATTGCCCCATAATATTCCAAGAATATCATAACTAATAGACAAAAAGCACTGTGAAGTCATGCAACCTCTCTGACCTGAGCGTCCCTGTGTGCAATTAACAAGGATGATAAACCATTCTGCTCAGGAACATCAACGGTTGTTAGATCACAAAACATCTCCAGCGGGACATCACCACACCACCATTAACACTTGCCCATCTCCAGTCTATCCAGACTTCCCCAAACAGGAGATAAACTCTCGGAGCTCACTGTGGCCCTGCTTTTCTCCAGAAAACTCCAGATTCTTCAGAGGGGTAGAATCCCCCCGCCTTTCCCTACTGGCCATGTTACTGGGGATGCAGCCAAGGATTGTGGGGGTCTTTCTGGTTTACAAGCACACATTGCCTGCTTGTCTTGAGCTTCTCATTCACCAATACCCTCAAGTTCTTCTCCTCAGGGCTGCTCTCAATCCATTCTCCACCCAGCCTGGGATTACCCTAACCCAGGTGCAGGACCTTGCACTTGGCCTTTTTCATGAGGTTCACACCAGCTTGTCAACTGCTCCACACAGGATGATGTCATCAGCAAACCTGCTGAGGGTGCACCCATTGTCCATTGTCTCATTGTCCATGTTGCCTACAAAGTTGTTAAATGGTGCCAGTTGCAGTACCAGCCCCTGAGGAACAGGGGTCTCCAGATGGACATCGAGTTATTGATCACAACCCTTTCTGTGCTGCCATCCAGACAATTCCTTATCTACCAAGTGGTCCACCTCTCAAATCCATGACTCCCCAATTTATGTTTAAAATGACTAATCAAATGCTATCCAAATCCATGCTCTCTAGGATTTAGTAAAAGTACTAAATTTACACATCAGAGGACTCTACAGTGCATGAAAGCAAAGATGGCCTCAGAAATTTTGCATCCCACATTACGCATTAAAGTTACTAAAGTTTCAGTCATTATTCAGTCAAAAGAGATCAACAATAACTGCTGAGGAAAACTTGAAGCTTTTTAGAATCAGAAATAGATGCTTTTTTCCTTACTAAAACAACTTGATTGATCTCAAATACAAAGCAACAAGTGTAAGAGACATATACATTTCTCGAATTTAAAACCTTGGGGTGGGAATCTGTTTATTTTATCAAAACAGAGGAAAACTTCATAAACAAGACAGCTAAAATAAAATTTTTGTTAATTTTTAGAAAACTTTCATCCAGGTCCCCTCCACATAGCATCAATCAAACATATTTTTAGCACATTTAGATTGGTTTGGTCGCAGCTTCTTAATAGGTGTGAAAAAACCAAATAAGTTGGTAAAATAGCCTTATCAAAGGACAAAAAGAAAACATAGTAGTCCCAAGCAGTCAATATATGAGAGACTTAGTTACTAGATTTTCTACTTTATATATAGCATTGCAAATTTTTTGGACTTGAGAATATATGTATAGCTTTTTATGCTTAATGAGTGAATATCCTATAAATGGAATTACTAGTTATATGACACCCAGAATATTACACACACCTTAGAAAGTTATAATATAATCCATCCTAGTAGATTTGCATCATTATGAAAGAAAGAATGGAGTTTGACAACTGCTTTGTCTCAAGAATCCAACCTTTGAATATTTGGAATTTTCCAATTACAGTATATTCAGACTAACATTACAGGAAAACCTGAATTAAAATATAGATGGGTACTATAACATTTAGGATTCTGTTTAGCATTTACATTAAGATCTCTCAGCATCCCTAAAAGATTTTGAGCCATTTCTGTAACTTCTTGTATAGAAAGAGTGAGATACAGGTCCAACATGGTGCAAAACTGTTACATTATAGGAAAACATATGTTTTACGATTTTAGAATTTCCAGAGGTCCTAGTTCTAATATTTTAGTTTTAAAAGAGTAGTCATAGAAAAAGCAAGAAATGGCTGAAAAGACTCGATGATCTTCCCCAGAATGAAAAAGCATATAGACTATATTATAAAAGTCTTGAAAAAGCAACTTAATATTTTCACATTAAATGCTTAGAGAAGACCCTTCCTGCCTCTTTTTTAATTACAATCAATGGATTACTTAACACAAAAGGTCAGTCACAAACTCAATTATTCTTTCTCAAAGCATTTAAATGGCTTTAGGGAGACACAAAGATATGTTTCAAGCTATGATTTCTTGATTTTTGATGTTGTAAATATGCCATTCTGAACTGTAATATTTAACAAAATACTCTAAATTGATATTGAGTAGATTCTTCTAAATAATTTTTTAAAATATTCAAAAACATAATAAATATAATGGCTGATATCTGATAAATTTAGGAAAATATTAAAACTGAAGAGTTCATTAGTTCTAAAACAAATTAACATTCAGGTAACTAACAATTTACCTGATATACAGGTTAACAGACACTAGGTATTTGTTTTCCATTCATTTTTTTCTCCCATTATAGATCTAAGATATCTTGTCTAAACATGTAGTTTAGACTACAATCAAATGACTATTTTAGGTCATTGTGAAAGTTTGCTTTCCTGAACTTTACAAGATCTATGTATTTGAACAAAAATGGGAAAAAAGGAAAAAGAAAAAAATAGACTCCTATG
Source organism: Scolopax mira (assembly GCA_004320125.1). Classification (NCBI taxonomy): domain Eukaryota; kingdom Metazoa; phylum Chordata; class Aves; order Charadriiformes; family Scolopacidae; genus Scolopax; species Scolopax mira. Next base: position 166,927 of record BJBW01003845.1, read on the forward strand.
TCTTTTTCCAATTAATATTTTCCTGGATTTTTTTTCCTATAATATCTTATAAAGTTTTGATTCTGTGAAAATTTGCATGGAAGAAAATATCAAAAGTATTACAGGATTCACTTAGAAACTGTACTTTTTAGTTATTTTTTATTTGCTATTTTTTGTACAATCTTTCATCTTTTGCTCCACTTCTAAACAAAAATTATGTTTGAAATGTCATTCTGAAAACAAAAAAATATCTCTTCAAAGACTAAAAAGTGTTGGTGCATTCAGCAAATACTTATAACATTTAATAAGTAATTGTGATATTACAGTTACAGTTTCACAAAGAAAACAAATGAGATGAAATTTACCTATTTCTCTTACTCAGGGCAGAGTTCTGATTTAAAACCTCTGCTGAAGAAAAGTATTTAAAAGATATTTTACTTCGTTATTACAGTCAATAAGACTTACACCATCTGCAACTACCCTGACATGCTCCTTTACCTGGGTGTTGAACAAAGAACTGTTTTTCACAATTTTAGTGAAATTGTCAGATTTCTCATAGCATAGTCTATATTTAAGAGTAAACAAAAAAGGTAAATTACTGAATGGACATAGTGTTTATTTTGTTAGACTCTGTCAACTGCAAGAAATACTCTCCAGGTTAGATCCATCAGATATTAAGTGAACAATGCTTATGAAAATATGGCTTTTTACTTTCTAAGTTGTAACATTGTTATAAATTTTTTTAATCAATATAACTTTATGTTTTAATGTTTTAAAAAATATCACAGATATTTTCATATTCCAATTTAACTAAAAATAGAGGTAATCCTAATTTTATTTGATTACATACTGATAGCACACTGCTTGATAGTGGTGAAATAAGCTAAAAAAAATATTCCCAGGTTTAAAGTACTGTTAAAAAATAAAAAATTACATTATTACACTACTGCATTTGCACCACAGGAGCAGTTGCTAAGTAGTACTATCATTCTCAGTAGAATTTTATGTTCAAAATAAAGAATAAAGAAAATTATGAAGAAAAAAAAGTGGCAAATTGGAAATAGAACCAGAAGCTCTGTTTCTCAGTCTGTTGATGATCACTTTTCTATTTTATGTGTCAGGTTTAAATTTCCCTGTGGCAGCAATTTAAATCTTTTTTTCTTTCCTGAGGCTGCTTAAAAATTTAATTTAGCTCTGGCACTGTGTCTATGTTTTATAATAGGAATATAGAAAACTCTTCTAATTTGGGGGCTGACCCTTTTAACAGATTATAGAAATTTAAACATAATTAATCAGCTTTATTCATAGAGTTACATGGGCTTTCCACAATTTACTCATGTAAATTTCTTTGCTTGAGTTACAGTAGACTACATTAGAGAAGGGTATTTGAAGGCGGATATTCACAAGTCACACATTCATGTAGTGCATATACAGTGGAAGAGTCATTTGCATGCACATCCACACGCACACAGATACATATACATAAATCCAATAAATCTACATCTCTTCAGAAGTTTCACCAGTCATCCTCAACTCACATTAACTCCTTCGCATTCGAGTTCCTATATAATTTTTTCCTGTATTTTTAGCTAGGGGTTGGAAAGGGATTCTCACTTCAGTCATCACCGTGATGATCCTTTCATCCTTCTCTCTTGGGTTAAAATATTGCAGTTCTCCATATGAAATGGCACTAAATTCAGATATTGGGATCACAGTTGTTTGCTAGGGTTGCTGGGTGTTAAAGGCAAATACCAAATTTTAAAAAATAATATCACTGCAAAATCCTTAATTCCACGCTTTGCTGTTTTCCTTGTAACTTATAGCTGAAGAATATTCTAAATGTCTTTGACTAGTAGGAAGGATAGCACCATTTTTTTGTACATGATAGAGTTCAACACTTCAGACTTAAAGACTGCAATTCTTGGAACTTGTATCCTACAAGTGGCTAAATTTTTAAAAGGACAAAAGGTGCCACTTGATCCATTTCTGGCATATCCACAAATCTACAGCTGCCCAGAATTCAGCCCGTGTTAGCAGCAGAGACATTTTCCTTAGCTTTTAGCATACCTATGTAAACTTTTTTGGTGATGAATCATTCTCTTGATTCTGAAAACCACTGTGGATATTACCCTTTTATGTTATTATGTTCTAGACTCATGTCATCCTCAAACAAAAAAAAAAACAATCAGCCTACAAACTACAAACACTGGGACTTCATGTTGCCTTCCAGACCTACCAAATGAGGTTATGGAGAATAACCTCAGTGCAGGCTTCCAGATCTGCATGTCTCATGGTTCTTCAGCATTTCCAGAGAGGTGGTTATGAGGATTTGTGTGATCTGTTCCTATCTCTTTCTCACTCTGGTTCCTAGACCAAATTTTGTTTTCAATTCTGTGCTCTTCCCCTTGCCCTGCTGTGAAAGTGTACACTTCCTTTTCATACAGGTGGTTTTGAACATAGAAATAAATGATATTTAAAAAAAAAATTAAAGAGGCTAAAGAAGGGAAGAGCTTTATTAAAATAGAGAAGAGATTTTAGCTGCTGCTCATTGTACTTTTTGAGGTCACTAAAGAGAAATCAGCTGAAATTATCTGAATAAAAAAATACCCTGGAAATATTGTTCAAAGGTTATGGGTGAATAAAAGATCACAGTAAAATTAGAAATTACTGCTAAGAGAAATAAGAGAAGTCAAGGGGATAATTAACAAAGAATGATTTCAGAGTAAAAGGACATTGCTCAGTTAGCTTAAGTTCCATCTATTATTAAAGAACACAGTTCAATCTCTGTAGTTGTTTTGTTTATGAGTTGATTGCAAAATTCTTTGATGATAAATAGTAGAAAATGTGTCATATAAGGGAAAAATGAAGAAACTTTTTGTGGTGTTCCTGCTGCCCTTACTACAGTTCCTGGAACAATAGGGGAGCAAGACAGTGAGAAAAATCAATGAACAGGTAACAAAGAGAAAATAGTGTTTTCATGATATCATCCCTGAAGATACCATAATCCATCTCTCTCAGGAAAAAGATCTTGTTCTGGTGGGAGGGGAAAGCCCCATATCTGTGTCATGATCAGCCTCCACAATACCATAGGGAATAAAAGCAACTGGATTGAAATCCTGTCCATATAAGCGTGCATTAATTACCTTTGTCCTTCTCTATGTCTCCATGGCAAAGGAGAGAACAAATGACGGCTGAGCAAAAATCCAAGGTCAACATGGACGGTCATGATATCTTGCACATATCTTGGATGGCCATGCTATCTCAAGACCTGCAAGCATTCACAACCCCTGTCAGCTTAGAATACAGATAACATTTTCTTACCCATTTTACTTTTGGAAGTATTGTTTGGTTATGTGAACACTTTCCCTTTAAGAGAAATACAAAGTGCACTTGAGAAATTGCTGTTTTCCATCCCTTAAGAAAGCATGTCCAAGGCAGGTATACAGGGTTTAATAGTCTTAGCAAAAGTAAAAAATAATAAATAAAATAAAATAAAATAAAATACAAAACAAAACAAAACAAAATAACAGGACATATACACATTCATACAGCCTGACATGTATAAACTGTATGAGAAAGGGAATTTGACTGTTTCTTGGAATCTAGTAGTAGTAGTAGCAGTAGTTCATCCTCTGTTAATGCCTGCAGAAACAGTACATAGCAAATAAACATTTCAGTGTATGCTAATTAGTTTTCAGCTTCACTAAGGCTACTCTTTACCACTTAACATTGTTGCCATCTTTTATCTGACTCTCCTCCTTATGCTTCTATATGTTTTAAGGAAGATATTTTAAAAGCCTTTTTCAATTCAATGAAACATTAGTAGGAAAGAGAATCTTGATAAAACTGACACCAAATCAGAGCATTTTGTAACAGATCATAAGTTATTACAGGACTACTATGAACCAATGGTTATAATCTTGAAAATAACTGAGAAGTAATGATTTAATTATTTAGGTAAAATATAAACTCCATTGTCACATACTCTCTGAAGTTTCCTTCAGCCTCAAAATTATTTCAAAGATGCCATGCTACTGAAGGAAAAAAAACTGATACTGGGTAGAGAATATTTGGAGAATGTATTTTTTTGTGACTTCCATGACTTGCATTGTTTATTTGCAGAATTACCCAATTACTTCAACAATTGGAGAGTCAACTAAAGAATTGTTGAGCATATTTAAGAGCAGACTTCATCTCAATTCTTTTCAACAATTTTCTTCTTAGTATTTGAGTTCGTCCAAGTTTTCCAAAGCCAAGTACCTATTGTTAGTCTTTTAAATAAAGATTTAGGAGTTCATAAATTTTGGAGTCTGGTAATACAGTGGCTTTCAAAGGGATGCTCAGCATCTTAAAAGGTCAAGACTGGTTTTTGAATACTCAGGACCATATCCAAGAAGAGATTCATAAATGCATTTAACACTGAGTATTATCATAATGTATAAATTTCAATACATAAGATACATGCACAAGGCCAGAACAAAGCTGTTGAAAGCCATTAAAAAATATCAAAGCCAGGTTGCAATTTACAAATAGTCATTATGAATAAAGTGATAAATTATGAACATTTTGCTAGAATATATAGAATAGTTAGGTATCTCAATATTTTGGGGATTGGAGAGTGGTCCTTCTTTACACTCAGGTTAATTCCTGATGCTTAACAACATGAAAGGACCTTTCAAAGTGAAAACAGATACATCTACACATGTCTACTGTGGCCAGGAAACTAATAATTGGAAAGGTGCTAAATTGTATTGATGTATATGAGAATAAAACCTAAAGTGTCTTTGAGCCCAGATTTACACTGCCTGATGCCAAAAGGAATCTTTTCAGTGATGGCACAGGATGTTTCATCAGGATACCTATGAGACCTTAATTAAAGAATAAAGAAAAAATAGCTGCCTCAAATACGAACATATGCTGCAAGAAGTCCTTGGAACTATCAAGCCAGCCAGGCTACTGAAAATACTTCAAGTGGACAAGTTTCTTCCTGCCACAGAGAGTAATATATCCTACACCATAACCTCGGTGCCGCTCTGCTGACAACTTGATGGTGCGTTGGACAGATATCCACAAGATGTGCAAGTCTAACAGCGTTACAGTTCAGCCATGCCAAGGAGGCTCCTGCCGGTGGAAGAACAGACGACGTGAAGCACATTGCCAAATCGGGCTCTGTGTCGTTCACACTTCGCAGGGCCTGAGAATCCTGTAGGATCTCTTGCCAGCAGCTCCCCAGGCACAACGAGTTTTCCCCGTAAGCTTTTCCTTTCAGCACCTGGGTCACATCTTCCCCTTCTTCGGTCTCAGTTCTGTCATCCGCGTTAGCGACGTTTGGCCACTGATTTTTCTGTTATAAACTGTACAGCAGCTTTGGGATTATCGTGGTGTAATCCAGCGCAAAAAAAGAAAAAAAGAAAAAAAAAAAAGTGAACAGATTGAAGACAGAATCCCACACATATGTTGCATAGCAGAGTCTTCTGACTCAGCACAGCAGAAGCTATCTGATACCATGTAGAAATTACAATTTTCTTACATTGTCTAGATAGCTGAGACAGGGTAAAATCAAGCCACAGCTCCCTACTCCTCCAAATTCTCTGTGCAATAAATCCCTACCTACATCTCAAAAAGTTGGTCTGTATTGAGAACCATCGTTTCACCAAAAGTGATGCATTTCAAGAACAGCCTTCTCTGGACCTCAAAGCCTTTTTCCAGCAGTGGACCGTTTTCAAACTGTTTTCCAAAAGGTCAGGCATCTTCATATCCTGTAATTCCCCTAAGTAGTTTGAAAATTAACCAAAAATCTTATTCCAACAATTAATAAGTACTGACATAGTAGACATTTAAAGAAATAAATAAATAATCTGACTAAACATGATCATGCTGTAAGCTTTAACAGATTTCCAACTTCACAGATAAAATGTGTTGTTTCTTCTTTCACTCACCTTTTCCTGTGCTGCACAGAGTAACCCTTCCTTATACAACTATCAGACAGGAGGGAGACAGGAGGGGCCAGCTTCATTGATAGGAAATTTAACATTTACAGAGTCAACCTAAACACATCGGCATTGCAGTGGTTAATTACTCCATTTCTCAGGAACATTATCAATGTAATATAAAAAAAAAATCCAAACTGCATAGGAGAACAAAATAATTTTATATTCGGTATTAATCACAAAAAAAAGTTCAGATTACATTTAAAAATGAGATAAAATCCACTAGTAGTTGTGGAGTGGTCTCAGTGCTCATTTTCTACAACATCCCAATTGTGAGATTCACCTTAAAACCAAGATTAAGACATGCTTAAATGTAAAATGAATTTATAAACTCTTCTCTGTGCTAACATTCATTGCTCAATTAATTTTGAAAGGGAAAACAAGAAAAAAGGAAATGCTGAAGGAAGGATAAATTTTTTGCTAGAATATAGAATTAAAGTCTCTCAGATTCTGCTTCATAGACACCTGAATGACCCTAAAATGCTTACCCAGCTTATCCAGCAAATCTGAAGATGAACTGAAACACAGACGATGACTCCCACCACCAGTTGTACAAGTTCTCATAAGGTCTTCAAGTGAGAAGGTTTCAAAGGAGAGCAATTGTGAAACATGTTTGAGAACAAAGGTATGAACGTGCCTTATTTTCTTGGACAAACTCAAAAACCTTAGCACTGGAATAAAGAAAAGCAAGTTAAATTTTTCATACTCGTTTTCACAAAAATCCAACTGGGCATTGCTCATGACTGAAAGATGAATCTTTGATTCACATTGAATGGACAGGTTTTAGTCATCAGAAAACTTTATCTCCATACTGATGGGGAAACGAGTATTGTCAGACGATCCTCTGTTCCTTTGTGCGCCATCATCAGTGGTATTTATTCACTCTCAAATTTCAGTTTAAGATAAATTCTGAGTCAGGTGGAGCCTAGAAATGTCTTAGTAAGTATTAGTGCCTTGTATTTAACATTTCATATTGCAACTTAGTAGTTGTCAGATCATTGTTGGTGATTGGAACATGGTAATTATTAGCTTTATTCTTGACAATGTAAAAATGCATAAGATAAAATTGAACTTAACCTTATAAAAGACTTTATGAAACTACTATAGAGAATAAAGAAAATACTTTCCTCAGAAAAAGTTAAGAAATAACAAATCATATTCATATTTGTGTTTCATATTACCTCCCCATGAGGAACCTTTGCTCTCCTTCGTAGATCAGATCTACTGCTCCTTATAAGCACTCTGTGACTCTAAACAGAGATTTCCAGCAGAAATGGAGAGGCATCAAGCAAGTTATTTCATAGGAACCACTTGAACATCTACAGAGAAGTTGTACTTCATTATTATTGATTCAGGAGGATTTTGAAATTTTATTGGAGAAAAGTATGCACTTTACTGTGAATACTAAAGCATGTAAAATTAACATTTAGTGGGTTTTTGTATACAATGATACATCTACATTTGGTGTCTCTATGAGCAGCTATGTTACATGTTTTTTCCTAAAAGTTGAACAAAACCCACATATTACTGTCTGAAGAACTTTCTTTTAAATCTTGAACAAATATTAATAGAGTTCTTCTAGCTCCTCTTACTCCTCTTGGCTCATACATAACTTCATGATGTTGGAAGTCAACAACCATATAAAGAGAAAATCAAGAAGAATTTAAAAAAGAACAACAATAAAAAAAAATCAACAGGAAAAATAGTTAAAGATAATGAAGGTATTAAGTAATTTCAGTCTATTGAAACTGCATAGACATGAGGAACCATTTAACAACGATACAGAGCCACAATAGGGCATTTCAGAATTGTTGTGTCGTGAAAAACACCAAGACATCAGGATCTTGTCTACTTCTTCAGATTTCTATGAAATGCTATACAAGCATGCTAATAATAAATCAGAGTACAGAAGTTTCTGTTAGAGGCAGAAATTTTCCATTGGGTGACACCATGACTTCTACATCCGATACAAGGTTCTTTCTCAGCAAGAAAACTTTTCCCTAGGTCGATTTTCAAAGACTCAAGCTATGGGGCTTCCATCACTTCTCTCTAGAGACTATTCCACAGTTCTAATGGATCTCACTATTAGATACATTTTCCTGGTAATAAGACTAAATTTTCCTTTGCTCAATTTCATCCCTGCAAAATGCATCCCTTGGTTGCAGTATGAAACACTTGCTGGTTCAAAACTAACCATGTGTCTTTTTCCTTCCACATAGCATAATAACCTGCAGTGCTCTGGTTTTGTTCACTTTGAGAGATTTTCTATGCTATAAAAGTCACCACGACTTATATAAATATAATAAATATAATAATAAATATATAGTGAAAGTCACCACAACTTATATAAATATAATAAACAATAAATAATAAATATAAACAATTTTTTTTTCAATTTCCTACTTTTTGAGAAGTGGGAATTCCACTTCCCCCAGTTCCCAAACTCTGAAATTTAGAAAATCACACCTTTATGCACTGTTAATGACTTGAGTTTTGTCTGCCTGGATTTTGAGAAGTAGTTCACCATTTACAGAAGAGGCTTAAAATTTACAGAATACAGAAAAGGTTAAAAAACTTTAGTGAGTGGTTTAGCTTCTTGAAACACATAATTTCATGGCCTACTTTCTTATACAAAATGGACTCAGACATATCTAGTACGTACAGGTGCATTGAAAAGGGTTTTCTTCATTTAAATTTTAAATATTTAAATACTACATTTATCCTGTGTAAATTCATCTCCTTGAAAAAAGAAACAAGGATTAATTGAAAAAAAAAAAAAGATATAATAAATTTATTAATACATAGCTTATGTTTAAAAGTTGTATATTTGTCAAATTTTTTATATTGATTTTACTTGCTTATTATTGCATGCTTATTTCTGAGGTGTCACACAAACCTTAACCCTGTTCCTCAGAATATCATCAGGGTTGCACCCTGATGCAACCCATTGGCATTCGTGCAAGCAGGCACTACAAAGATGGATCATTTTTCCTGTTTTTAGGGTCTTTCTGAAGAGCAATGAACACACAAACAGTGTTTCAATGGGAATTTTTCAAGGTACTTTGCTAGGGTCCGTGCCTATACATGCCTTAATCGTCTTCAAACACTGGCATTGATGGTCACTGTCTAGTGGTTTGCTATTATTCAAAGGCTAGCGTATTAGGACCCTCAGATATTTAGAGACTTGAGAAGATTGGCAAGAAGAAGAGATGGATTCCATAAACATTTACAGGGGGTGTCTTTATCTCTGTAGAAGGTGTTCACCACCTTCTACAATTCCAGTGCTCACCACTGAGAAATGCAGCATGAAGGAGAGCAAAATGAACTGCTACATGGGTGACATACCCCAGAAGACATACCTATTAGCAAGGCACGTAGGTTCCATTTATAAGAGCCACATTTGACCAAGAGAAGAGCCAACCTGCTTTTGGGTCAAGTTTGGCTTAAAATCAGCGTAAAGCGAATTTGCTTCACTAAAACAAGAACTGACCTGAGCCTTCGCCACACATGAACTGCTTAGTAAATATTTCAGAGCAGCATGAAAAATGTAAAATTCTGTATAAATGCTTAAGCACGTAAGGCTTGATTCTGCCACCCCTACTCACGTCAAGCAGACTCTTACTCTTTGAGTAGTCCCACGAACCACGTGTGTTTACCCAGGGAATAAGATAGATGCACAATGCAATGCACTATTTTTGCCTGCTCCTTTCTTCAGAGGTTGGTGAGGACGATGTCTCGCAGACCAGACCTGACAGTAATGCACAATAACATGCCTAGAGAAAGGTAGATACCACTGTGTTTAAAGCAATTTCTGAACTAGACCCTTTTCTAATCTCTGCTTTAAGTACAGTACTTAGTAACAATCTGAATACATTTTTTCCATGGTTAAAATCTTCTTTTGACACTGCATCTGTCACACAGCCAACGTGTCTGACCCAGATGTACCGAGTAAGCCCCACAGATTATTTGTCAAACAAATTCTGGAACCTAATATTTGGGGCTTTTTATTTAATTGGTATGCAAATGAAGCAACAAGACAGCATTTGTGCTCGATACAGTTGTCACTTCAAATTCTGGTAACATTCATTATCCTGCTTACAGATGTTTTTTTTACACCTAACATCTGCCAATACTACCTAAACCGCAGGAAGTTGACAAACCTGTGCAAACTTCCTCTCGGTCACCCTCCCGCTCCCTGTTATCTGTTCCATGCACACTAATTTTGTGCATCTGAGGCCTCTGCTCGCCAGAATTATGCCTGCTTCCTAACACCTCTGCCTCCAGAGCTTTGGATTTGAAATTGAACAGACACAGAGCCAATTTATCATAGGATGACATGTGTCATGTTCGTGGTATAACCAGAGGGACCTACTGTATGCACTGTATTTATCCTTTTGTTGTCAACACGGACAAAGACAATACTGGCAATAGGAAGCTATTAAATTTTTAAAATACAATACATATACTTAACTGTTGCTCTGTTAGAGTTGGGGCTTTTAAATGTGGTACTAGCTCATTTTATTTAACACCAGATTTCCTTTGTCAGATAATCATCTGTCATTCAGGCATGCAGCATATTAAAATACGTGAGCACCAAATACCAATGCATTAGCAGCAAGTCTTCAAAAAAACCACATAAAACCCATTTTATACATACCCTCTCTGCAAGCAAGAAATCATAATCAGATTTAATGACAGCTTACACGTATTTTTATATACTAATGTTGTTTGTAGCTATATTTATACTTAACTATACATAATGTGTTTTCAGAATATACATACAAATATTTGTATATGTATGTCTATAAATATATGTGTGCGTATGTGTGTGCATGTGTGTGTTTGCATATATATATGTATATGTAACATATAGTTTTCTAAAGATAACGATTAAGGCAAAATGAGTAGCCTGACTAGTAATGGGTGAATTAAATAAGCATCTCAAAATATTGAGAGGAGATTTTATATACGTATGTCCAGAGATTTCAGTCCCAGAGAGCAAGAAAGCACAAGGTTGATGCAATTTGCCTGTCATCTCCTGACTGAGCCACCCCAGGGATGGAAAAATCCCTGGCACCTTTCAGCTGATTTCCAGGTAGGTTCCCTGACACCTCCTTCACCTGCCATCTTTCACAAAGGAAAATCCCAGAGCAGGCAATGGGTCTCCTGCTTCATTGTGGTGATGATCTTGTAACGTGGCTTTATTTTTAATAGTATTTTTCCCTACAAAATCATCTTATACAATAACACTGAGGTGGGTTTGATGCAGCAGTAACAGAGGACATCCACTCAGGGGGCAGAAGTTGGGGCTTTTTGTTCAGGTTGGGGTCAAGTAGAGATAGGACTCAACAACTGGAATGAAAAAGGAGAAGATCCATTTCTACAAATAAGTTTCTCATTCAGAAAAACTGAAGGTATTATTTAGTCAAATGTATTTCATATTATAGGATGCATATGACCTGGTTATTTTAAATTCATAGATTATCAGAAGTCACCAAGGTCATATCCTATTACTTCTCCTCCCATATTAGATGAATGAATTTGTTTAAACAGGGGAGTAGCACATGGTATATAGTGAATAATGGCCAGACATATCATTTCTTTCTGCATAATTTTAGTTGCACAATTATTCCAAACTCACAAAAATATGGATTTGAACATTTTCATAGAGTGGAAATGGTTGCATAATAGAACAAATTCTGCATATGTATTTGCATAGGTGATGTGATTTACACTATTACGCCCTTAATACAAATGGAAGAGAAGTGAAAGAGAAGGGAACTTGTTCCATGTGCGTTGAGAGACAATCTACTACCACGCTTTTCCAATTTAGCAGACTGTGGGTTTCCCATATTTTTTATTTGCCAGTATGAGAAGCATCACATCTGCTGAACATGAGGGACAGAAAAGAGTTAGTTAAAGTCTTCAAAAATTCAAGGTAGATTCAGATTGCCTTTTAGATAAAGTGAAGGATAAAGAGCTTTGATCTTATTTGATATCATTCAGTTCCTCAACTCCTGGTAATGTAAAACCATATTAAAAAAATGGTACCGGTGGGGATGGTAAAAAAAAGAAAAAAAAAAAAAGAAAAAAATTGGCTAAAACAAGGAAAGAATTAACACGAAATAAACTAAGCAATCACCATTCTTTATAATAGTTTTTCTTCTGGAGGAATAAAAAGAAATAGAAAGTTAGGCAATATATTTTTGCTGTAAGTTAGCAAAAAAGATAACCAGAACTAGGCATATTATGCATTTTGTTTTGTTTTATTTTTAAACAATTGGAGGGAGAAAAAGCTTGAATTTAGCAGAGAATTTGCAACTGAAAATTTTCTGACAGCACTGCCTCTGCCCATCTGTGCAAAGATTTTTAGTAACGCAAACAGAGCAGTGATGAAGAGCATAACATGAAATACCATATATCTGGCTCATTTCAAGACACCAGCCAAAGAGCAAGGCTCAAAAATCATAAAATGACTGTGCAAGTTTTCCAGCATAAATATTCCTGTGGCTAGCTGTTAATTCTCAAAATAGCCACAGGTGAATTTTCACAATCGCATACTTAAAAGTTTTAAGGAGAGTTTCATTTTTATTATAGGGCAGGAACAAGGAACAGTGTATGGGGTGGGAGGTGGGGGCCTTTCCTATTCACCATATACAATCTTTTCTCCTTAATCTTTTCTCAACTCCATTAATGTACTTCTTTGTATGTAAGAAATAGCTTGGAACAGCTTCATGGTGTTTATATTTTATGAACAAGAAGCTATTGATTTTATGGGATTAACTACTGGAGCAATGGGAATGAGATATAAAAGGCAAACATCATCAGGCAGAAATCCACCAAAATGTCTACAAAGTGAACTATCTTCATCTTACTCGTAAAAGAAATATAATTTAGTTTTAGTCTACAATGAATGAATACAGAGAACCCTCCAAACATGACAGGATTAATTTCATGTAAAGATTTTATAGCTCAAATGATTCAAAACTTGTGCATGCTATAGCTCTCTCTTATGACCATGAGTATTTCCTGACCAGCATCTTATAAGTGACTATTTTGTTCCATTTCTTATATTCTCAAGTATATATTTATACAACAAATTTTTCCCTATAAGCAGATATAGCAGAGCCAGGAGTACAGTTATCTGAAGACCAAATCTGAAAAAAACCCTCCAACCTTTGGGTCTTTTAAATGCTGTTGATAGGAGAACCAAGGAATATGACTGGAGTCCTCATGGCACTCCTGCTTGGGGAACAGCTATATCAGCAGGGTCTAAATGTAAGAATACCAAAAGATAAATAAAGAAAATATATATAATTTCATGTGTAAAATCTATATCTTAGATAACACTACTCCTGAAAATTTTCTTTAAAATGAATTAAACTTATATTACTACCATCTCAGAGAATTCATGTGCCCCTTACAGTTAAGGAAAAAGGAAAAAGTAAAAAAGGAAAAAGGAAAAAGGGAAAGATTCAGTTGCTGAATAATCACAATCACAGGGTTTGCTGGTAGTTTTTTCTATGTAGATTAGTAGGAAAGCTACCAGCTCAGAAATTCAGAGTGATGAGAAAATAGTCCTTACAGGTAATTTAGGGGTTCTGTTTGTCTTTGTTAAATTATTTTGTTAATAAACAAATCAGGCTAAAATTGTTTCATTGGGATACGCAAACAAATAATCAGATAAATTAAACTGACTTAAGCAACATACCTCAATATTAACATAGAAAGAGTACCCAGACACACAATTTGAGCTCTGTCCAATAGCTATTTAATTATGTACAGAGTTGAGAATAAATCATAGTAACTTTGCCTGGATTTTCTTAGGATTCATTTTATTTTTGAAATCCGTACACTTCACCATCCAATGAGTGAAGAAATCCATCGAGCACCATATTAATCCACAAGGACATTGGCTGTTCCTCCTCCCACAATAGCTCTGGGTCCCATTATTTGTGGGGAGTCAACCTATATACAAATGCTGAAGAGAGTCCAAAATTCAAAGTTCAAACACAGATTTCCAAGCGCTATGTTACCCAGTCTAACTTTGCTTCCCAAACGGCAAGACCAATTGAAACAATTGTTGAAACAATTATTGAAACAATTCACTGAATGTTTTCTCTAAATAAGGAAAGTGGGTAGAAGAGATGCTTGAAAATCTTATATGCAGTTTAACCAGACTGCTCTCTTCCTACCCTTCCAGCCTGTTCAGTCCACTTATGAGTTCAAGACTTAATGGAAGAAGAGGGCTGTTCCTGGCTCTTGGGGCCATGTAGCTCTCTGGTCACATTTGCTGGTACAGAAGAAGAGCATAATACCCGTTTTCAACGGCTGTGTTTCTGAGGATTTTTACTCCAACATCTGCTGCAACTTAACATCTGCCCATGGCTCTCAAAGCATCACTGTTTTGAAGGAGAAAGGAAAAAGAAAGACTGACAGTGAGAACAGACTCTAGAGATTGCTCGCAATGTTGCAGAGATTGAATAAGAAGGCAAAAACAAGCAGTGATGGCTAGAGATACAGAAAAGGGATCACACACTCTTTCTGATACTTTCCACCTCAGCTGGCAATGGAAATGAAGGCAGTAATAAATAAAGAAGATCTGTCCAGATGTGAAGTAGTCTTTTTTATCTGAAGTTTTCATCTCCCTGCCTTCATGGTCCGCTCATGAGTCTCCTACCTAGCATGTACCCCTGACAAGCCTGCCTCAGTGAAAGGCTAGGACCTCACTGTGGAAGGGAGCCCAGAGGCTTCCAGGGACATAGAAGGTGTCTTGTGTCTCTTGAAGGTCATCCCTATTTGTTAGTGGCATACAATACCATACAAAAACATTGACTCCTTTTGTTCTTAGGGCTAGTTTTAGTCCAGAAACATGGTCTAAAGATGAGCTGGGAGTAGAGTCTGGTAAGGAATGAAAATCATTCATTGTCTACTTATGACTGGATGCTAAACCCCATAAACACAGAAAGTCTTTGCCCTACATCACTGCCCTAGCCATGTCATGTTATGGAAGGTGAGCATGAGGATATACTTCCCAGTCTTCTGCGATGGGTCCTTGCCTGGTGTGGATCCCTCCTGCCTATTTCTTTCACAATAATTTATATTTTCAGGGCTAACTCTACAATGAAAGGAAGTTAAAAGAGTTAACCTCACTCGGTTTAAAACAGAAAAAAGAAACAAACAACAAAAAGGTTGAAAGTTGTAATTCACTTTCTAAGGGGTTAAAGGTTGGGTTTGTTAACAAGGATCTTGTCTGTGACCCTTCAAGCCCTCTCCTGTTCATCAGCAAGAAAAAAACATTTTGAGTTCTAAGAGGGCCTGAAAGTGCAAATTTTATCAGATAGTGTGTCCAGGTAGATTTCAGTCTTAGAGGAAATAGAGATGGAGCATGTAATGAAGACAGCTAATAAGCAAACATTTGTTTGTCAATGTTTGATTTAGATATTTAGAGTTGTATCTGGTAGTACATATCAGCTGCATCTATTTTGTATTGCAATCAAGTTTTCATATTATTTCTTTGGCTAAGAAGATCTATGAATTATTTATCCATTTGTGTAGCTGGTCGTTGCTGATAAACTGAACAAACACGGGATTCCTCTGATATCACATATCATGCAGCTCACAGGAAATCTGATACTTTATGTCAACTACCTAATCACTGAAAGAGAACCAAAAATAGGCATAATTAAAATAAAATAGAAACCAAACCAAACCAAACCAAACCAAAAACGTTGTTGAGGTATTTCAGAAGATGTCAACTAAGAAAACCACCAGTGCTTGGAATTAAGTTTGAAATTAAGCATTACCAATTTCAAGGAAAGTCAGTTAAACTAGTTAGTAAAATAATGAATTTACAGTTATATTGTGTTTCTTTTCACTCTTCACATATTGAATTGATAAGCTACAATTGAAACCTGTGAGTATCTTTTATTTCTGGGAATTAGACAGCCTGCTGCTCTTATTCATACCTAGACTGGACTGGTCTTCTGTTTCCCAAGTCACCGATACAAACCTATTTTCCTGCTTCCTTTGTTTCACATAAATCATAAGGCAGCTGGGACAGGGTGGAGGGTTACAGGTGTTAACCAAACCGCGTGTTTTACACAAGGCTGTTTGTGCTCAACAGGGTGCTGAGAAATTGCCCAGCACACTATGGCATGAGGAAAGTCAACAAAGAAGCATACAAGCTACCCACCAGGTAATGAGCAAAAAACTACATTTTTTATTTTGATGTATGCCTTTGTCACTTGACAATGTAATTTCTCTGGCCACTGACAAAGTTACTGTGTTTTCCTCTGTAGTGACAGTGTCATATCATTTCTCTCTCTTTGACTCTACATATTTATAAAAAAAAAAAAAAAAAAAGAGGGAAACTTGATGCTCTCTAGGATGCATAGAATCCTAGGGATAGGATGAGTGACAGCATGCAAAGTGTGGACCAGATCCCTACTGTGTCAGAGAGATACCAGTCAACACAGTAAAGATGGCCAAGTTACCATTGACTTGTCAAATGTTAACCTTATTTTCTGCAGTAGATTCAGTCCCATTTCAGCTGAAAGTGCACTACAAAAACCCTACAGGGTTGCTCTACCTGCTGCCATAGACCAGGAATGGGTGTTCTTATTGCCGTACCTGATCTCAGTGTAACCGTTTTTATATATATATATATATATATATATTTTCATGTGTATATATTTCTAACACATATATCATATATTTTTAATTTTTTTGAAGTCAGTCTAATCAATGGACAGCTATTTAGGCAGTTATTGAGAAGCAGAAGGTAGACACCCAGAGATTTCAGACTAAAGTCTGAATGAGCTAATGACTACAGAAAGAGTTCCTTCCTTGGAAACCTACATTACGCGTGCAATGGTAGCTGAAATGAATCTGTCTCTGAACAAAATTAATAAGGAAAAAGGTATAAGGAGGACATTATGTCCATCCTCAGATAAATTAGAAGAAGTGTTTTTAGATCAACCAGGTCAAGCCTCCCTCATACACTTTTGTCCCATCTTTTTTCACTGCCAGTTCTTCTGGACTTTACAGTTAAGGTTCAGGGCAGTCTTTTGCAGTTCTTCAAGACAATCTGCTTTACTCTCTCACCAGGGAACTGGTGGGTTTATTTGAAAGGACAGTTACATTTCCACATTTATTTTCAGTTGTTTTTGTGGCAATGCTGCAACTGGATTCTTCCTACAGCAGCCAAACGTGTCAGAAATCCAGGCTCATCTTCTTCTCTCTTTGCTTCTCTTCTCCTTGACTCCCACTCTTGACCTTTGATGATCTTTAACCTTTCACATAAACAATAATTTTTCCAACACTATACTTTTTCTGTTGTTCTGGACATTGTTAGGTAGGTAGATCAGAAGACCTAAGCAATGTCTCATGAATTGTCTCATTTGATATCACTCTCAATGATAATTTCATTATTTTATGCTCCAGAACATCCTCTTTATCCTTTCTGAAAACAAATATTATCATATTCATCATAAAAACGTTTAACATGAAGATTATTTCATTTTAGTTGTGCAGGAAACAATAGCTTTTTCTCTGTGATACCTTGTGTTATAGAGATCATGTTATCAAATTCTTGTGACAGGTTTTTATATATGCAGCTAAAGGAGAAAAAACAAGTAAGCCCTTAGTGATTTGAAAACAACTTCAATTCTTTACTTAAGTACTAAGTGGGTTGAGCAGAATAGAATCCCTGAATCCCTGAATTCAAATACTCTATTACCCTGCTTTGTTTCCTATGAATGAAGTGCCAATATACATATGCACAGCCAACATTGAGCCCACTACCACACAGATAGCTTTCCAATCATAGTTAGAGCAACTATTAAGAGGTAGCAACCATTAAGGAAAGGAGGCAAAATAAGGTATATAGCAACCAGGGGTGTAATGACATTGAAATATACTAGGAATAAAATACCATACTGTCAGACAATACTCAGGTCACCAGTTCCGACTGAAATTAGTTTCCTTTGATGAATAAAGTATTCATGCTGCATTATGCATTTAGCTTCCTTTGTGACAATAAGAGACTCCTACCCAGATGTGTTCCACCATGTCTGGATATGAACTATTTCTTCTGCTAAGTAACTCTGGAAAGAGGGGGGTTCAACTCTTTTCATATTAATGCAAACTAGTCATTAGACATGAAAGCACAGAGTGAATAAGACTGTAGAGCTAATCAAGGGGTAAATAACACTGAAATGCCTCCTTGCAGTATTTTCCTGAAGAAAATCATCATTCAAATAGTCGAAATTTGGTTCTTCCTGCTCAACCAAGGAAACACAAATTAAATCATCAGTATCCTTATCATCTCTCATTGCCTCCTCTCATTTCTTCAGGGCCTGTTGTACAAACAGGTTTATGCTTTATGCATAGGCTACTGATAGGCAAGCTTTCCTCCCTCCCACAGGTCGTGTAGTCATCATCTTGCTCTTGTTAGTCCCTTTCCCAGCTGACTCTGAGCTACAATAAACAGGTTAAATTAACTGCACCAACAGTAACTGCTTACTTACTTTATCACCTTTTCCAAGGGCTTCCTTTTGTTTCATTTGGTAGGTTTTCACTTAATTCTACCATGGGATAGAGACTGCACAGTGCTGAAGCCAATAGAAGTGGGATGTGAATTGATCGGTGCAATTCCTCTGAGACTGCAGACCTGTTCCTACTTGGCTTTGAGAGACTTAGTCTGCAGAAGAATCATACCTGTGGCATATGCAGTGGAGTGCAGATAAACGTTTGATCCAGCCACATGTCAGGAGCAATTCCACAGTACAGGAACCCACCAGAGCACCACCGTGTACCACTACCTCACAAAGGAACCACCCCAGCCTCTCATTCCTTTTAGCACTGAGATCTGAAACTTACCTGTGATAAGTCAGAAAGAAGACTTCAGGTGACCCGTTAACTCCACTGGCCGTGACTGAGTCCTGAGACTCAGCTGGACTCAGCAAGGGAAACTTGCCTTTCTGATGTCACGTTATCTGTCATTTTCCCTCCCTCCCCTCCCCTTCCCCCACATAACTTCTCTTCTTCTTTTTGCTTTGTAATTAAAATCCACTTAAGCTGTTCTTCTGCAACACTTGCGGTGATCCTGAAACAACTGAAAAGGTAGCAAAAAGCCTGGAATTGGTCCAAATATGCCACATCTCTTAAATACATAATAAAACCCACATCGCTCTTTTGCTTTTCCAAAGGAACATTTCTTAATAGCATCAAAAAGGCTGTCAAATGGGAAGTTTCTCCTCAAAAAAGAAACCACCACAATAAAACAAAAAAAATAATTCTGTAGCTAGAAGAGAAAGGTAATAAGGAATTTTCTCTTTAAATATTTTATTAATGCTTTACATTTTCAATGACTGGAATTACTTTTACATACCTTTAATAAAACTTATAAAGTATATAGTCTTAAGACTTTATCATCCAAGCCACACATATTCAAAATCTTTAACTATGCTATGTAATGATGTCAGGATTTTTGACTTTGAGTGCCATTTATCAAAAGTGAAATAATATCACATAACTTTTCTAGTGTTGTACACCAGCACTTCCCTACCATTCCTACCATTCCCATAACTCATGAATACTCATTTTCCTTCTCCTTTTATGCTGATCACAACTAACAAACCTTCCATCTGGTGCTTTCTGACTCTTATAAGTGATTCATCACTACATTTTCTCCCCTTGTCCTGGAGATTTGAAGCCCTGAAACTCCTTCTTGTACCACAGAAACAGGAAAAGCAGAAAGCAAAGTAGTAACAAAATGTAATTGTCCAAGAAGTGGAATATCATAACATTTCAGTCTCATTTACTTTGCTTATATTTTAGTGGATTTCCATGGCAGACCTGAAGTGCCACTTGGGTTCCGTACGGAAAAGAAAGTGCTTTGGTCAAAAGCAATCAGGTATAAACTTGATTTGATGAAATTTCAGGAAGTATTACAGCCAACAGCATTAATGCTCTTGAAATGATCTTACATTGCAGGGTTCCTCTTGTTTTCACCAGCCTGGGTTAGTGTGTAAAGTTGTTCAGCATTTTGTAGAGCCAGAGTCTAAAAGTATTTGTTTTGTTCACATTCATCCACTAATTTTTGAAGACTAAGATTCCAGTGATAACTTTTCATTGGAATTTAGTAAGAAAACCATTTGAGATGAGACCAATAAAGGGTCAAAATCTAAAGGGAATTTTTGACGCACTTATGCATTTAGTGTAAAGAGAAGTTTATGATGGAAGATGAATAGCAGCTTTAAATATGGACCTTATTGCTGCCAATGTGAGAGTCAAAACTGAAAAGTCTGGTTTTAATATATCCTTCAGAAACTTTACTGTCACATCCACTGAGGCCTGCATAAAGTTCATTACTTATGATGACTAAAGATTCAAGGGCAGGAGGACTGGAAAGGAGATGAGGAGATGCAGCAGCTTCAACCACAGGATCCACCACAAGCTTGCTTTACCATTCTGAGGAACAGATAAACTGTTCAGTTCCTAGGTGAACCCACTTCATGAGGAAGACATTGAGGTTATAGAATAATGGGTGTTTTAATAGCCATTTTAGAGAATGCAGAATATCATTTCCAGGCTTGGAGTTTTAGCTGCCAGTATAACATGAAACAATTGGAAAGGAAAAACAAAGAAGAAAGAAAAGTCCACATCATAACATCTAAGTCTTATCTTAATTATCCTCTCTACAGTGATTTCTGTTGAAAACAACATAGCCATTTCTCTTCAACATGTCTGTATTCAAGCTATCAGCCAGCTATCAGTCATAGGCCTTCAAAAGAAAAACAAAATACCCAAACCCTTATGCATAGAAATAGGAGTACAACAGGTACTATATATACAAGAAATATATCACAGAGAAAGAAACAATATCAAAAACAATCCCTCAAAAAGAAAAAAAAAATACATTAACAATAGTGTTTCAGGTGCCAATTAAACTCATCAACTTTGTATTAAAGCCAGAAACTTCACAAAGGGAACCCACTAAAACCAAAATGCTTGCATAAAAAAATACATTCAGTGAAACTTTTTCTGATGTTTCACTGCATTGAAATCACCTCTTCTCTGAAATTAGAGAGAAACCTGCATAACTCATCTTTTTCTAGGCATAATCTCTTTGAAAAATATTTCCTTTTTCTTTTTTTCTTCCTAAACAGTAAATTACCATCAGGGCCAAACTCCTAATCTTGTTAGGTCCATTTTTCTGATGAGCAACCATGTAATCTCGTCTGGCCATTGAGTTTTGAGAGGAAGAAAGATCCAAAACCAAGAAATCTTTCAAATTTCCAGAAATGCAAGATGGATCATGGCAGTATATGATCTATGAGACACATTTTAAGGAAGACATTTCATGATTAGACAAATTAACCAAGAGGTTAGAGTAAGCACAAGAACAATAGAGTTGAAAAAATCATCAGGTAACTGTAAGAAACTCCTTATGACCAATAACTGTCTATATGACCTTAGAAAAAATGTACCTTTAATTAAGTCTGCAAAACAAACCTAATATAATAAGTTCTGTAATACATAAGAATACAAACCACTTTGTGATTAATGAAAACCACTGCAAAAAATGAAGAGAATGGTATGTTTTGTGTTTACAGCTGAGACTCCTAAAAGTACTGACAGATTACAGTTTCGTGTATGTTTAGCATAAAACTGAAGGATGACTTGGGAAAGCAAACCACATTTTTCCTTCCCTGTAATGATGACCACAAGCTGAAAACTTGGAATTTTTTTCCATAGCAATTGATTAATATAAATACTAACATTAGAAGGGCTCTGTAGTTTCAACTCAGCCGGTTGAGAGTTTCAGGATACGTAATCACTTGATCTCTTCCAACAAGATACATTGAAATTAGCTGTTATGCTCAAACTCTGTTATTTGAATTAAGTTAAACCTGCTTACTATTTTTTATCTACTTACTCAAAAGAGGGAGATACAACTACAAATCTTATTCTCATCTTCTTAATGCTCCCCTGAATCAGATAGTTTTTTCTGACAGACCATTTATATAAAGTGTAAGCTTTCATTGCAACTTTGAGACTTTTAAGTTACAAACCAGTTAGTTCGGTTGGTTCAAATTCACATAAGAAGTCTTCAATGACTCTTTTTTTTCCTACCAATTTAGGAGCTGACATAATTGAGTAATTATTGATTTTTTTACATATTACATATATTTTCCACATTACAATGTGGAATATCTCCACTCCATTTCAGTGAAGTAAATTTAAAACACTGAAAATATGGTTAACATCTAGTTTTGACTTCTATTGTTGGACTAGATGATCATTGTGGGTCCCTTCCAACAGAAATAGTCTGGTTTGTCCTGTTCTATCCTATCTTGATCAAAATCTTGTGTACCATGTGACAATCCCTGCTTCTGGCGTGAAGAGTTCTTGTGTCCCAGTGTTATGTAGTTCTGGATTCTGCAATAACTGTGAAAGTCATAATAACAATCAGTACAAAGTTATGCTTTTCACTGAAATAAATTTAAAATTTTACAATTCATGGAATAGTTGTATTGTATCTGTAAACCCTCAATAATCTAAAATCAGATTGTTAATTTTAAATTTAAGCCCAGTGTGGTTTTGGACACCTGAGTATTATCCTCTCTTTAGTATATAAAATCTTTTTATAGTGGCAACAAGAAGTTAGTCCCAGGGATACATAATACTGTATGAACAGGAAGGTGTCGTTTGCAGGTTTTGTCCTTTCACAGGCATGAAACTGATTTGATTTCAAGACCAGAAATATAATTCTTCAAGAGAAAATAATCTTCAGGAGGAAAGAATTTGAGGAAATGGGGAATCAAAACAGTGATTTTTAAATCAACCCTGGCCTAGAGAAAGGGTTCCACTGGAGGGAGGAGGAAGGAGAAGGGGATGTCCCTGTATCTCTGAACAGTCTCTGCCTCTTTATTATAAAAAGAACCAGTATCTGCTCATGCTAGAAAATTATTATAAAACCTTTTTAATTCCAGCAGGAAAAAAAAAAATCGAATAATGGCCAATACATTTTTTATTGTTTTATATACCTAAGTAGTTTTGACTTTGTGCATTAATAGATACAAATGAGTTCATTCAAGGATAATTAAATGAAGCAAAATTAAGGAGTAATAAGGAATGTAGGAGATGAACAGCCTCTCATGAAAAATTGCTCTCTTTGACTTCACAAGTGATAGAGTTTAGGTAAGTAACAAAACCATGCTTTTCTCTGTTTGAAGGTCAAGTTGCTCTCATTAAGAAGTCAATTCCAATATGGTCCTAATATTTACCACTGCACCAAGTAATAGATATTTCAGTTGAAATGACCAAACACAAAAACGGTTCAGAATGGTGACATTCTGAACTAATACCACATAAGCTTTGAAAATCAGTGATTACTGAAATAAATTGGAAAAGTTTGTAGGCTCCCAGGCTAGTTTCATATTATAACACAAAGCTTCAAATTCAGGTATTGGTGGCAGCAAAAGCAAAACTGGAACTGGAACTCAGTAGATGCAGGGGGCTAGACTAGATAATTCATGAGGTGCTAATCTATACACCTGCTTATTCAGTTTCTCCAGAACATTCTGAAGCCAGTGCCAGGCTCCATGTTTCTGTAGCTGCACTGCTACCACTATCAATATAGTATAACTAAGGAGAATAAAAATGCAGTCAATTCAGTGACTGGAGACAACGCAAAACAGACACCTCCTGTCTGTATCCAGACCAGAGGAAAAACTACACTGGTAGCTTGCCTTGGTTCACGATTCAATAACTAAGCTGTTATCATTTAAAAAAAAATAAATTTCATTAAAGAAGACACAATGGACAGGAGATCTGCAGACAGGTTCCCTCATTAGAAAACAATGAGTTTCTAGTTATCCTGACAGTAACTTTCATAGATAATTATCTGGAAAGAATAATCTGGTGTTAGAATAAAAGAACCTGAGATTCAAGGGTACGAGGTTAGATATCTGCTTGTTGGATTAAATGGCTGATCTAGGATGACTGTAGTTTCCTGCATGAAAAAAAGGTACACTTTTGTTTGAAAAATGCCGGGTTATATGCACACATAAAGCACTTATTTATACTCATGAATATATACCTTGAAGTTGCCTTTAAGGTACAAAGAACCTTTCTTCTCACTGCCATTTTAGGATTTAATTGCACTTTGAACAAAGGAAAACCTGGATTTACACCTGAGTAAATGAACGCAGCAACTGGGTGATAACTTGCAAATGATTTTAATGAAAACTATTTTGGCCCTAAATAACCTCTTATATTTTGGAAAATTTGTATTTTCACCTATTTTAATGTCATAAGACATTATAGATACTGTATTTTTCATGTGTGGAACTTGATTCAATTTATTGAATGTTAAATTCCGCTCCTCATTGACCCTCATTTCTATACATGAAAATAATAGTGGACATTTCAAAAGAGCATCTAATTATCTGTGGGTAGACACTATTACAGAAATGCTGCTGTCTACATATCTAATAAGTAGATATTTTATTACAATATAGTATCACTCAGCAACCTTAAAATCAGGAATTCAGCTGGTTTTCCTGCTGTTACTGGCTTACATTTTTTGCAGTTTCATGCACTCAGCCAGTTTTTATTCTACAGACAGCAAGAAAATGAGGACAAAGAATAGAAACCATATTATTGTTCACCGTTTTCTTGCTCACATAGCTCACATACCAAAGTTGATTCTGTGAAATGGAAAAGCCACCTCATCTTGACCTCAGTTTATAGGCCAAAGCAATACTAACAAATCTGCTAAAATGTACAGGATCAGATACAAAAAGTAAATAACCATCATGATAAGGAATATTTTTTCCATCCATTTAATTTAATATGAAAAAATACAAGTATTATTATATGAACACTTAACACAGTTTCTTTGTTGTCATAACTAAAAGATAATTTAAACCTCAACATACAGAAATGGCTTTTATAACAGTGGGATCTAAATTTCTGCCTTTTCCAGGAATATATTTAACTGAAATTATCAAGATACTTTACAATTAGAATTCACCTCATTTACACTAGAAATCACCAAAATTAGGTATTAAATAATCAGCATTAGTCCATTTTTACACACAGT
Organism: Scolopax mira; assembly: GCA_004320125.1. Classification (NCBI taxonomy): domain Eukaryota; kingdom Metazoa; phylum Chordata; class Aves; order Charadriiformes; family Scolopacidae; genus Scolopax; species Scolopax mira. Next base: position 192,010 of record BJBW01003845.1, read on the forward strand.
AAGCAAACTGCAAGAATGGAATTTCAATAATAATAATAATAATAATATAAAAAGACAATGAGAGACAACAGATAATATTTACATACAATCTATTAATTATTTAACTTTTTGAATTACCATTATATATTTATAATCTTAATTATGCACACAAATGCCCTCAATATTAAATGGGGAAATTATATTATCATTATTATTATTATTATTAAATATGGCACAACAAAAGCAATGTCACACTGCCTATTTATAATGGATCACTAGTGCCCCCTTCTGATATGAAGTAAGAGGAAATATCGAAGTTTTACACAGTATACTTCATGGTATGTTCTAATATTTCCAGTTTTCTTTCAGTTATGTGTTATTTTTAATGTAGGAAACCTGTTCAGAAGCTACATATAAACTGACCAGCCTTACATTCACAATCTTAAGCGTTTTCAGTTTAGTAAACCACATTGTGCAAGGGAGACAAAAGATAAATGTGAAAATATGAAGCATATACTACTGAAAATATATAATTAATCTTTTTTTATTATATTTTGCATTATAAATTTTTCCAAAAGTCTCAATTTATATTTTTAATTTTTTTTTTTTTTTTAAATAACTTCTTATGCATGTACATGGAAAAAAACTAGAGCTACAACCCAGAATTAATCACGTTAAATGTCATATTGCCAGGTTTCCTACGGAACTGTTGCCGACGAGAATAAAGACATGCTCATTCATTATAGCCCCTTCCCTTTGACTTAATATAAAGGGCAAAAGGCAGCATGATAGATTTAAAAGATATTGTCTACGGCATTGATTGCTCTATATCGATACTTTTTTTGTTTCTGAATCTTGATGCTGTTTTCTGTTCAAACTGCAGGCTCATTCCTGCGCTATTTGATATAATCTTTCTCCTTCATTTGTTTTGCAGTTATTTTCCAGGAATTACTAAACTGAAGAATTGATTCATGTAGTGCAATAGAAAGAAAATTAAGGAGAAATAAAAATAAAGTTTCTTCCTAATTTGAAAATCATTTTCTTTTCTCATGAAGACATATGAAAAACTGATAAATGGAAATCAAATTTAGGAGTGTTAAACTTATGCTACTCTTTTTAAATCTTATGTATCTTGATCTGGTATATTCTATTCTTTTTTTTTTTTTTTT
>BJBW01003845.1:193202-231933 GCA_004320125.1 Scolopax mira
GGTTTTCAGTGACACAAAAAAGATCCCAGTACTTGTTTAGTAGCTGTTTCTGCAAAGCTAGTCTACAGTACTTGAGATCAACACCAGGAACAAATTACTGTTGTAATCAGAAGTGCCAACTAAAAACAGGATGATTAGATGGATCTTAATAAGCTTGAAATCTAGCATTTATTGAAGTTAAGCATATGTTTTGGCTGTGAAGTGGCCTCTCTCAAATATTTTCATAATAATTCTTTAGAGAAATAATGCTCTCATTTTAATCTGATGTTTCCACTTTCTGCATCTGGGTAGTCTGAACATATTCCCTCTCACCATAATCACTTCACACACAAAAATCAAGAGATTCAGTTTTCTGACAGAGCACATTAGCTTCTGCTAACTATTGCACTAAATATATTTGGATCTGTGCTTCGTGTCACAAATTTTAAGAGGCTGATTTCATGAAATATGGCAAAAACAGAAGTTATAGACTTCATCGACAAATGCAGATAATAATCTTTCCTTTCTTTTTTTTTTTTTCCAGAAATCAGAAATGTGTTACATATTTAGCAAAATCTTGCCTTTTTCAAACAGAAATCTTAGCATCTCTATATTATAAATCAATTAAGTTCTCAGTCAAATTGCATTTTTCAGGCAATTCAACAATAAGAAATACATATGTTTCATAGATGCTCCTGATTCACCATTTCCATTTATTGGCTGTGTCTCCTTACATCACAATTTCAGAAGTTGTAAAGCAAGTTAAAAAAAAAAAAAAAGGCATTTTAAATAACAAATTTGAAAATTTCTCTGCGGAAAACACAATTGTGTTCAGAGACTGCCTCAGTGCAACTTCTTCATGAGCATTCCCACTTTCATCTCTAAACCAGCTCTGACATTTGTAAGACAACTGGTACCTTTTGGAGCTTGGATGTTTTCGTATTTAGTGAAGTACATCACTTCCATTACCCAGGAAAAAAGAGGATGCTAATGGGGAGATACCATTTCAAGACAGAAAAACATCATATTAACAAGCAACAGGTGACCAGGCTTGTCACCTGAGCCTGACCCCTGAATCGCTGTGCAGTATGAACACTAAAGGGAATAATTATATTTTTTTTTTACAGTCAAAAGAGGCAGAGGGAGCGATGCAGAAAGGGTTGCATCCAATACATTGTGAGTTTTCTGTTCCAGTATTATACTGTCCTTCCCATCTCTCATAAGGCTGTAAATCAATTATATTGCCTGCTATTTACCTACCAAGCCCTATCATGGGTAAAAATTGTGTTGGAAAAAATGAAAATAGGTTTATTTTTTTTATAAGTAAATACATTAGGAAGCATTCAAGAAAACAGCCTAGATGTAATTGTTCCGAAGATGTTCTTCAAAAGCAGGTTTTTAGTAGCTGTATACAATTCCAGAGAAATATCCCAGATGTTACATATTTCTTAAATTAGTTTTAGCATCTATTTTTAGAGTAATAAGAATGATAAAAAAAATACTTCTTTATGTTCTCTCTCTTGGCTGAGCTTCCCCATCTGTAGCACTGTAATTTTTAAGGCTAATTTTAAAACTGACTCAGAAAAGGACCCTGAAAGTATAACTATTTGCCAAGAATAAATGAAAATACAGTAGCAGTGGAGAAAACTCAGATGATAAAGCGTTATTGCAAGGATAAATCATCAATAAATACCATATGATAACTAATTGATGTATATATTATTTTAATTAAAACAATGACATAACAAATTTATATAACTTACATTTCTGAACCTGCATTCCTTTGTCTCTGCCAAACTAAAATATAATAGCTTAGAAAATCTTTTAATTAAGATTTATTTTGCATCTTTCAGAAACACTGCCTATCACCCAGAGTTTTAAAATCATCCTTCCCAACAAACTCCTTTTTCTTAACCATAACCATCATTTCAGTTCGTTTGCATTATCTGGCAAGGGAACATGAAAGTCCAAGCAATAACACTTCTATGAAAAAAAAAATATCTAAACAAAACAAAAACCAAACAAACCAACCAACCAAAAAAAAAACCAAACAAAAAACCCAACCAACCAAGCAAACAAAAAAAGAAAGCAAAACCCAACCAAACAAAACTCAACCACAAAAACCATTCAGAAACAGCTCTTCACAAAGTCCTCAAAAAGGGCTTTGAGGTACAAGACAGCAAATGACTTCTTATGTAGGAAACAGACTGCGGCAGGAAAGAGAAAAAAAAACCCACAGAGCAGAGTGCCTTAACATATTGGCAGGTGGGTCACAGGCTGGGAGAGCACACCACCCACGAGACATATGATAGAGCTCTGCACTCACACACGGAGTGAATTTCAGCTTCGTAATGCACAGCTCCTTGACTGGCGGAGAGCTTGGGCTCCGCTCCCAAGCCTGAGAGCTTGGGCTCCACAAGGGCTCAGTTCTGGTTTCACCTGGAGATGCCACCATCGCTGCTTTGGCTTCCCCATGGCCACGCTGTGAGGCGAGAGTAGGGCCAGTCTCACCACACACCACACAAGTCTGAACTGGAGCTAACATTCAGCCACATCCTAATCCAACATTAAATTAAATGTCATTGTCATCTTGCCTGACCCATTTTCTACAGAAAATCCCTCAACGCTATGGACGGTATATCAGTGAGCCACCAAGACAGGACATGGGAGAGAGAAAGAACAGTCAACACTCTTGTAGAGTTCACACAACCAGCTAACAGAGGGACCTTCTGTGTCACCTCATCCTGCTCCAGACCCTCCAATCCTACCTTGTTATCTGCATAAATAGTGCCTGCAGCTGCAGCAGTTCACCTGAGAAACAGAGCTTTTCTCCACCACTGTTTATCCATCTGGAAGAAGCTGGGCCCACAATGAAGAGCAAAGGTTAAGGCCAGAAACTGCCCAGACTTTGTAGGCCAGGGAAGCTTATGCAAATGAATCCCAGTGTTCCTATTATTCAGCCCTTATTATGCTGTCCCCAGTAAGGCCCACACTGTGGCAATTAGTCCCAGTGCAATGCCTCCAGGTGGGGCTACAGATCTACTCCTGATGACATCAATTGAGCCTTCCCAGGAGCCAGAATTTGGCAGTTTCTGCCTGTTAGCCAAGGTCTGGCAACATTGCTCCCTGGCTCTCCTCTCCCACCATTTTTGTTCAATATTGAATCTATTTATTTTCATACCATGACCTCAACTTTCTTCTACCTTTCTGTCAAAAGGGTCCTACAAGTGAAGAGAAATTGGGAAAGAATTAAAAGTCTGGCTCAGCAAGCTGGGAAAACAGTGACATTAGGAGACAGAGAAGAGAAGAAAAACCTAATTTGTTAGGAAAAAAAAAAAAACCACCTTTGCTTTGCCTTGAGCTAGATTCAAGCTCAAATTCTTCTAGCTCTCAACCATATATTCTAGCTGCAGACATAGTTCCACCACAGAAGATCCCAGATGCCTGGGAGAAGCCAAAAACACACTGGTGCTTTGAGACTTTTGTGAATTATAACAGCAATACTTCGCATTATAATGGCATTCACAACATTTTAATTTGGTGGTTTAGTAGCTGTAACCCAAGCTCTTCAGTTTGCATTGGACTCCCAAAGTCAGGGGTTAGAAACAAGAAGACGCTGTTGCTGGCCATTGGCATTTTCAGGTGGATTTGGGGGTTTTATAGGGAAGTTTATGCCCCATCTTCCCAGATAATGTTTTAAAAGTTCAGTGTAGACAAACTAGAGTTCATCTCCCTTCACACAGTCTTCCAGTTCCCTCACCTTTACGATAGACCACAGGGTTACAGCAGAATCAAAAGCCCAGAGGTAGCTTCTGAGGTTGGGTGCCTCAAAAATGGGGAAAACAATAGCCCAAACTACTGCAGTGAAGACAATCACATTCATTACTCCCGACAAACATTTTTTTAAGAACCACTGTTCTTAAAAGAGCAGAGAGGACAGCCTGAAAAAGCATTGGGAACCTCAAGTCTTTTGCTTGAGGAGCCATTGCAGACCGAGCATTGTTTTGCAGTGGGAAACATGCAACTGACTGTAGAAACGCGTATGTGCCTGTGTATGTCTGCTGTTGTGAAGTCTAGAGGGATTATTCCATGTTAATGAGAGCCAAGGAATTCCTCTAGCAGCATCTTGCATAAGTGAGAATCACATAATTTAAAGCTGGCCAGGGGCAGCTTTAACTTACATGCCATTTTCAAAATTGCTTTTTTTTTTTTTTTTGAGGAAAGAAAAGCTATAACTATACTCGTTTTTTGTTATCTCTCTTCCATTTTGCATGTCCACTAACCCTTCTACAGAATGGATTTGCACCCTTCTAAAAACCTGTAAGTGGAATACGTGTTATTTCCTTAATGGACGAATACTGATTTTGCAGAATGAAAGTGATAATATTACACAATGCTTCCCTCAAGTCCATTAAATGAAACTCCAAGCTATATGGTCTGTAAATCACAGCAGATTATGCTACCAGGATCCATATTCTTACTGTTCTCCAACTCTCTTTTTTTTTTTTGCTATAAAGCAGCATGGGAAGGGATGTCTTTCAATAACAGAGTAGTTGTTCTTTTCATTAATTTATTTGTATTAGTGTCTCCAGCAATGGGAAAACATGATAACTCTCCAAGTTTATTTCTGTAACAAATCTGTAAACAAAGATGCATTAAAATATAAGGCCTTTGTATTAGCAGACAGTGAAAGCTGTAATAATTTCTTTCTCTCACCATGCAGTAAATGAAATCGTTTAGTTCATAATACTTTATAATAATTTAATACAAATTTTCTCCTATTTAACAAAGCAATCACTTAACAACAACTCGTTGTTTCTCCAAAACCGAGGCATGTAGCTGTACAAGAACTAGCTTTGATTTGCTGCAGAGCTCTGGACAAAGCTCTTGTTTTAAGTGAATTTTCTCAGCTTTAGCATTGCTTTAGAAATCTCTGTCTAGGCTAGAGGCGGATATAATACAAGGTTGCCATCTTCATGCCATAAATCGTGTCAGTGCCAGCATCTGTATTAGATAATGTAAACCACAAGACAAAAATCAAGATCTCTTTTGCTCCATTTTTAACTGGATTTAAAATATTTTTCAAGAGGCCAATAGAAATGAATCCAGCCTATGGTTTTGTTGTTAGGAGGGTAAATGTGATATTAACAATACAGGTTGAATAGTCATTGCCCTTCCATCCCCATCCTTTTTTCCATCCCAAGTGAAGATAGCCAATGCAAATCAGCTGAAGAGAGAAGGTATGGAAAATTGCCTGATTTCGTGTAGGTTATTAACAGCCACCACACAATCCCAGGACAGCAACCAAACAATAAAATTGTAAGAAACTATCCATACAGAGGGACTTCGTCTTTTAGTTGACCCTTGTTGAACACATGTACTAAATCCTTAACTTTTATGACTTCCTAAAAATACCTGAGAAAAGGCAAAACATATTTCCTGCAAAGATTATAAATGAGCATGAGGCAAGACTCATTTTATAATAGTCCCATTAAAGGCTGGATGGAGCTTACAGTAGCAGAGACCAAAAAAATCCATCCAAGACAGTATTTTGTTTAAAATTACAAAATCTCTATAGAATGATTCAGAAATAGTGGGTTTTTTTGGCTCCTGTACATTAACTTAAATATGAAGCAACACCTCTACCTTTATGCTAACTACCATTTCTTTTATTCCAGAAGTAATATTAGTAGGTGGAGGGAGGAAGACACAAACCTTTTAAGCCTTTCTAGCCTCATGTGGGGGTGGAAAAAGAAGCTTGCAGGCTCTGATAGTGACTGCCCCTTGAAAACAATAATTAGCTGGAAAAAAAGCACAGCAGTTTCAGCTGTCAAAAGGCACGAAATCCCAGTGTCACCAGTTTGATCAGCTCATTGATAAGATATGCAAAGACCTGTTCAGAAACGCAGGAGCAGCAGTGATAGGGATCGGCATGTTTGTACTGTGTCAGTTTCAGGAGGTGGAAAAATAGGATGATTGTCAAATTTGAAAAAGTAAAAATAAATCCCAGAACTTAATCAGAGTGAGTTATAGTTCTAAGCATGCTGTCTTAGCTAAGCTTTGCCATTCACTGTCCTGAAAGAATAAACAAAATAAAGGCTAAAAATAATGTATCAAACAAAAAAAAAAGGATAAAAAAGTAGGACAAATATCTCTCTAAACTGATCTCACTTGCCTTTTGGACATACAAAAAATTAGTAGCTATGTAAAAAAAAATTCCTTTGAGTTCATAATGTATCAAATAAAACAAATATTTAAAGATTCCAACACTTTTTGTTATTATTTTTATTTACTAGCAGACATAGTTGGAGTGTTACAAATCAAGAAAGTCACAGTTTCTGACACTGCAAGTTTGTCACCTTTGCTAAGAAATAGCCTGTAGAGACAACGCATATTCACTCAGGTTGAAGGTCAAAACTTCAGGTTTTGTTTGTGTCTTTTGCAGAAAAAGCACATTTTTTTTCCTACGCAGCCACTTTCCATTAGAAACCGTGCATTTGTAAAAAGGTGGGCTGAAGACTGGGAGCTCTTTGTGCGGGGCTCATCGTTTGCTGTATTTTCACAGCACGCTCAGCACGACGGAGACACGACCTCCTGGGCTGTGGTTCACTACGGTTGGTGCAAGACAAGAAAAATTTGGAACATAAAAACGGGGTGGGAAGAAGGTAAAGGAAATTTCTGAAAATAACTCCCCCTGTCATCCTTCGGCAGACCCTGTGCACCCAAAACTGCGCAGACATACACAGATAAAAGCTGATGCACAAACCAGTGCATCCCCAGTCTCCGGGAAAACATCATCATCAATATTCTCATTTTGGGAAATGGACTCCTCAACAGCACCCTGTAGCAGCAGTGCCCACCAGCCTGTCCTCTCTGCCTCTCATGGGCAAGAGAAAAACCTTACTGTAATTTTTGAGGAAGGAACAGGGGCTTCTCAGAATTTTTCCATGGGCATAAATTAACTGAAATAAACATAGTGGCAACTACCCTCCATCTCTAGCTGATTGTCTTACTGTAATCTGTTTTATCTTTTGATTTTGTTACAGGACTCACAATGAAATGCAAGATTTAAAAGCCCACGGGCCCAGCTGGGCACAGATACTCATTCACCCATGGCGTTGCTCTGATTATACCCAGACAGCACTTTATGAACGCTTTATAAAAACTTTCTGTTTTTCCTTCTTGGCTAAAACTAGAGGAAATCATTTCTAAGATTCAAAAACATTTGCCATTCCTGTTTCCAGCAAAAAGAAAAAATTCAGATCAAATAAGAAAAAGTTACTCAAGTGGTAGTTTTTGATCAAAAAGAAATATAAGGTAATTCCAGAATCACTCCATTAGGAGCTGAAGACCTTTTGTATCAAGTCAGGTTAAACAGTTAAACTACCAGGGACTTTACCATCACAAAAGAAATTTAAAAATCTTAAGAAAACACACTGAGTCATTTCTGGTGATTTTTCCATGCATGGCTGGGAAACAAGTCACTCATGCACTTTTCTCATCACAATTTAAAAATGTTTTAAACTTTTACTCATAAAAATAAAGATTACAGATAGTGACAGAATTCAAGAGAAAAATATCTATAAATATTTCAGTTTTTATGTGTAGAAATACCCACAATACTGATCTGTTCTCAACAGTTGGACTTCTGCCAATATATAATAAGATTAAAATATAAGATTAAAAGATGTTCCAAGATACTTCTACAATGACTGGCCTAAAGGTGAATTCTTGTTTCTGTAGCTAGTACCTAAACACACAGTCTGTGAACAATTAAATAGGGAAGTAAATTTTTCATTCTTATTTTCCTTAAAAGAAAAAAAAAAAAAAGAATGCTATTAATTCCGATATAGATGATTTCAATTACAGAACTTCATGCCTTCAAACTCCGGTGCATTAAGTGAAACAGAAAGGTTATTCAGTTAAATTACAGAATCTCTTGGAATTGTATGAAATCTTTCCAATGGAAATCTTAATTATTAAAGAACTCCAGATTGTAATTATTTTTAGCTAATTGGAGAAGAAAATATTTTTAAACCTCCATTTTGGAGAAGGTACAGTTCTAATATTCCTACAATGTCTCTTGGTTTTGAGATGTGGCATATTATTCAGCCCGGGTCCTTTGATGTGTGTTTTTCCCTCAATCCATGCTTCAACAATTCTGTCATACAGAGAACTGAAAATTAAGTTATTCTCACCAGCAATACTCCCCCACAAAGAATCTATCAAACCATAGATATAAACCTCAGAACAATCCCTGCCAGGTTTCTCATGCAAATGCTGCAGAAAAACTTACAAGAGCACTTTAAGATATTGAGAACCCTTCAATACAACCCAGTATAATAACTTTTACTTGCTAATTTCTATGGGTCAGTTGCAAAGGAATAGACCTGTCAATCTTTTTCAGATGTAGCAGAATTTGTCTGTCTACAAACAGGGATGCTTTGTTGTTGCCATAGAGACTAATCCTCCACTTTCCTTCTGTTGACACAGCTAGTCACACTCTAAACTACCTGATCACACTTTTAATAGGCAGCTGACTCCAGTACCATAAAATGCTCAAATCAAGTTCGCAACACTTGACGCATCTACTGTTGCTTTTTAAAATAATAATAATAACAAAAAAATGATAATAAAGTGTTGCATAAGGAGAATTCTACTGTTCTTGTCTCAAAAAGTAGATTGCATAGAAATAGTGACTGTCTAGCAACTACTTTTTTCAAGTTCCAACTTAATTATATTATTCTAAGCGAATAAATTGGTATAATAGAGGAAATGTTATTTTAAAGTTGATTTTTTATGTCTTAGATATGAGTTGAGTTTAAGCAACAATTGATTAAACACACAAAGTAGTATAACAATCACCCAGAAAATCATTTCTGCTTCTTTTCACAGAATTCAATATATTATATCATTTTCTCATTTTTGAATTTTAAAACCTGACAAGAAAGCAAACGCGGAGGCAACTCACACCCTGCAATAAAGCGATATTCTGAGAAAGGCAACTTTCATTTGGGTAACTTGAAACTTTGTGATGTTTTAATAAATATTCTATACATCAAACTGATTCAAAGTCTATTCATACCTTCTTGGTTTGCAAATCAAACAGTCAGAAGTGAACATTTCTCTTAAAAAAAAAAAAAATGAAAAAGAGGAAAGAAAAGAAAGGAAAAGGTTCACATACGTTTTCTTTTGTCCAGGTTAGAATAATTTTACAAGCTTTTTCTTTTATTATTCATTGCTTAAATAAAAGTCAAAGGGACAACAACAAAATGGAAGGACATTAATACATTAAATGAACTTTTTGCTTCTAAAATGACATCGTCTTAATTTAGTTTTTCATGACGGCATTATTTTGATGTTTATTTTGTCTACATTCTTTTGCACACTGGCAGTAAAATGTCTCTACTTCCATTCTTCAAACTGTCTTTAGCTGCCTTCAGCGTTAAATTGCTAATTTTCTTCCCGGTTCCTCCTAATACAAAGTGAGAATTCTAAAGGTAATTTTCCAAAGCTATTTTGCCCTCCTTTAACATATATTATAAAAAGTTTGTTGTGACTCCTTCAATTAACAAGAAAAATTGATGTGTATCATTAATTACGTCAGTAGAAATCATAAATCATCACTGAGTGCTGCAATTAATTATTTTAAAGTCATGTGAAGACAAATGACAGGCACAAGATAAATCCACAGACCCTTCAGATCAGAGTGAAATGGGAGAGAAAAAATGGAGAAGAAAAGATGCAACAAAATCGGCAACAGTTTATGAATTAAAACACATGAATCATTTTCCCTTGTTTTAACAATGTTAATAAAGAGATTAAAGCAGAAGTAGAAGTCAATGGTGTTTCCATTACAAGCCTTAATTATCAAGGGTTGTGTATTTTTATTTTCAATTTTTGTAAACTGACTTGAGAAAGAATGTCTTATGACTTACCCTTTTTGCTTTCTATTTGTCTTTGTTTTGGAGAGGGGTGGCTAAAATGCCAGAAGGATCGAGCACCCTTTTTAAATGTATTTAAGCATCTCTGCTGCAGTAATGTCAGTGAACAATATGATGTTTTGACTGACTTTTCTTTTCTGGTGGAAAAAAGACAAGTATAAACAAAAAAAAAAAGCAATTTTATATATATTTATTAGTCATATTTAAATGATGTGCACTACTAATTTAACTCTGTTCATCCTTTTCTCTAACATTTGTGCTAAGAAATATGGCTCATGAGGTCCAGGAATTTGTAGAGGAACTAAGTTAGTAGTGCATACCCTAAAGCATGGGTTTTTCCTGAAAAAACTGTCAAATAGATAGCCTTACAAAGCTCAGGATTTTTAACAGGACTTGCTATTCTTAAGATCCAAGTATAGGTATTCGCATAGTGTTGCCAGATGCACAGATACACGGAGGCTCATAAATATGGGATAATACAGCCTCAGAAATTCTTGCAGGAAAGACAGTGTCTGGATGAAAAAAACTGATCTTAGGGGATAAGAAATATCCAGAAATACATGAGGATTTAAAATTTGTACCAACCGTCTTCAAATTGATATTTGCAAAAGTGGTTGTATATGCCAATTCTGAATGTACCTATACATACCTACATGTCACTAGCACACTCTCACAGCTCTAACTCCCTTCCTTGGCTGCAATCTCAGAGCTTAGAACAGCCACCCACAGTGTTAGAAAGTTTTCAAGTTCGGAATTTAAAGGCGTTTTTTCCAGTTAAGTAAGCAGAGATGTAATATAAAGATTTTCAGATCGCTTACAAAATACTGAGGCTTTCGTATTTCTTTCCTGCACTGCATGAAACAAGCCTCTCCCAATATTTTTCCCACCATAGGGTATATACAGGGAATGCCAGGGTGAACATCATCCAGCCATGAAAGAAGGAAAAGGGTTGTGCTTTGTAGAGGAGAGGGACGCTCTGCTGAATCAGAACTGGCTGCACCTTTCACCTTTCGTACTTCAAGGGCATGTGAGTTTTCAGTCTGCAGAACTGATTTAATGACAGAGACGAAGCAATAGCTGTTTTGAAGCATTGCACAGGACGCCGTGGGAAAGGTCTGCAAAGAGGGAAAGTTGGTTCTGGGTTCTCAAGTCACCCTCATGCCACAGGTAGTCCAGCTCCTGAAACAAAAATGTACCTGCTACCACTCTCCCTCCACCTGCTCCCTGCACAATTAGGGCCAGTGCCTTTAAAACCCACATTTGTTCTAACATTCAGTTGTGCAATGTCATGTTTAAAATGTCAGCAGCCAATTAAGGTTTATTCAGAAAAATAGCTTCTAGTTCAGCCAGCAGCAGCAGAGCCAAGCAGGAGTGCACCATTGATTAGAGGACCCTTATGAAAAGCAACATTTGCTGTCTCACGCCGTTGAGAGCATTTGGCAATTAGTCTTGTCAGCATCAACAATATTACAATATATATATATTTTTTGGACAGTATTCATCACAAAAATACTGCTTTCTCATCTTACCATTTGTGCACAGGGGCACAAAAAGGGTTCATACAGAGGAAGATGAAGACACAACATCTTGTCATTACTTCATGAGGTGTCAGAGCATTTCCCCTGACCTTAAAGAGAGCTCTGCATTTAGAGTTCTTCTTTTCTTTTTTTTATTTTTGTCACCCAACTATAATATTTACGTGATAGAAAGTCCACATTGAACTAAACCATAAACAGGTCCAATAGGATCACTCATCAATTTTGGGTGGTTTGGCAATAAATGTCCCGTTTTGACATTCACCTCATCTTGACCGTTCCATTCCCTGAAAAATTCCAAGAAAATAAATAGGATGACCCCCTGAGTAAACTATGTTAAACATGAAGTTAAATGCCTCCTGTTTCTGTCTGAAAATGTGACTTTGTTACATTCTTATCACATATAACCTTCTCTGTTGTGGTAAATGTATTTCACTTCACTGAAGCAGTGCAGGAAAATGTAGATACGAGGCTCCTGGAAAAGTCACTCTTGCAAATGAAGGTCCAGTGCAAAATGTCTAACAAGACCCTCAGCATTCTAGTTCATAAAGTGTATTAGGATACTTATTCCTAAACTATTAACCCAGTGGACTAGTCCAAATGAATTTTCATACCATACTTTAGTGAGAAACTACATCCTACTTGTAGGATGCTTTTGTGGACCGCTAACTCTGGGAACCACCATTTTTTAAACAATGTAGGTAACACTTCGCAGACATGCAAAAACATATGTGCAGACTGTCCTTTTACTCAGTTCTTTGTGCAAAGGGAAAAAATAGTGTCATTCTTTGCTATAGGGGATTTAAAACTAAGTCCCAATATAAATAATACAATTATTCTATTTTTATAAGGAAATGTAGTCAATTGGAAACGATTATAAACATTTTTAAAATATAAAAATACATTAAATTACCAGTATCTTTCTACAATGCAGATTAGAAACAGTTCCTCAAACATAATAATATAGCCTGTTTTCTTTTTCTTAACTTTCACTTACATTGGTAAAGATAACCTATTGCAGATCAATTTTCCACTGTTTCCAATCCTTTGTCTTCCTGGTTGCACATTGCATGCTCTCCTTATGCAACTTTCCACTTGCAACAAGAGAAAGGATTTAAAGATCAGAGAATATTGATCTCCATTCCAAAGTCAATGCCACATATCCTAATGTGTGCATCAAGCAACACAAGTTAATTCCCAGCCCCGCACAAGAGGCAATGCAGGACAAACCTCTCTCTATCAGACCTGCTGTTCAGAAACAAGAAACTCCAACAGGCCAAAACCGATTTATCAAGATGGCCAGGTTCACTATGGAGGCAAAATAGAAATGCTGTGCCATCAAAGAGGAATATAAATGCAAAAGTTACATTCCTTCAGTGTATTTCAATTCCAGCATTCCACCTACCACGTTTTTATAGGCACTGCAGTACATAAGGTATTTTTCTAAGTGCTGCATGCCTTGCTTGGACTTAAAATGACTACTGTGAATGGCTCCCATTGTTGAGGAGACTCTCACGTCTTTACTAATTAAAGCCATTGCTAAAAAGGACTTCTGAGACAATCTTCTAAAAGCAATTTCACCTCACTCTTCACATTTCTTCAGACACACTCTGAATATCACAGTGGCCCACAATTGTATGACAGATTCTGAACTGTATGATGTAGAGCTATCTTTATTTATTTCTATTATGCTGTAAAGATTAATTTTCATCAATTAAAATATGTTGCTTCTCTAAAAATGCAATAGTAACCAGTGTTTTTATATTTTTTAATATTTTTTTTCCCCCAAAGATGGAGATACTATTAAAGACAGCTCCTTCCCTCCAGAATTCTTAAGGAAAGGGAGATTGAAGGGGGAAAGAATGCATGAAGGGATTTTTTGTTGTTCTTCTTTGGTTCTTCATACTTTCAAAAATAGAGATTTTGTTCATAAAAAGATTACAGAACTATACCCTGCTGCTTATAAATCTTAAGATGTATTTTGTCTATTCTTCCAAAGAGCCTTCTTTTGTCACTCTTACTCCTCCTGAGCAATATTTTATATTGGTATTAGAGCAGTATTTTCTCTGTGTTAATAAATGGCAGAAAAGAATAGGTTTCTTTTTATTAACTGCCTTTAGAAGTCTGCTTCTCTAAAATGTATTTTTAAATGCAGAATTATTCAGCTTTTGTCACAATCCTCTCCCCTTCAAAAATAAATCAAAATGGTTGGTATATAAAAGTTCAAGATAGGTGAGATTTCAAAGGTTAATCCCTGGGAAAAATAAAACAGAATGTCAAGAAACCAGTTACCCAATTCTACCAGTTCTTGGACTGGGAAGATTAATACAAACGATGTGTGTGATGGTGAAGTCTGGAAAGTTACTTAAATGCTTTTCAAACCTACTTTAGACCTGGCTATGAATATGCTATGAATCCATTGTTCAAGGAAGATATTCTTTCTGACAAAAAAAGTGAAATCTGTCTTGATTGACAGCCATGATAAAAAGTTCTCCTTGGCCTCTGTGGGACCAAGATTTTTCTATAGGGATCTACCTTGCTTCTTATTTGCTATCAGCTCAAGAAATTTTTGCCCTTGTAGCTAGTTGCTTTGGTGTGAAATGGAGTGGTATTTACTCATGGTGAGGATCCACAGTATTCACATTTGTCTGGGTGTGAGGAAGCCCCTCACCTACTGCAAATGCTGTTATGTGAGACAATGAAGTACTTTTGTCTGGCTATAACCCACCCAGATCACTCTATCCTGTTCATGACAAAACTTGCCAAAATAATTTGGGTGTAGTATCATAAGCGTGAACAAATGACATTTCTTTAATGTGGTAAAATGCATTTGTTTCCTATGACATGGTCAAGAGTGAGACTGAAGCTTAATCTGGTAAACTAACAGAAAAAGAAGGTTAAAGAAGGATAATATTGATGAGTTAAAGAAATACTTCAGATACAAGAGGTGTTCGTTCAGACTGTAAAGCAATTTACACAAATTGCAGCATAATCTCAAATTATTAAGACTGTGCAGGCACATCACTTACTGGAGTTGCCTGTTGATGTGGCATCACATGTGCAGCACTCCTGACTTTACAAGGTGGACATTTTTAGAAGAAGTGTATCCTTTCAGTGAAAATTATGGGTTGCCTAAGGACACCTGAAACACAACACTCTCTGGCTACTAATTGATCAGTTTGCATCTCAGAAATAAATGCACCTTCCTGTAAGGGAGCTGCTCCCTCTCTTTCCGCCCACTCATCAGGTTTGCTGATAGTCTCAAAATCTTGATCTCGTTTCTGTTTGACCAGACAGCATTCCTGATTAACAGTTTAGCGTCTGAGGAAATACCACTATCATCACCCCTCCAGCTGACAGAAATAATGTTTGGGAAAAAGAAAATGGTTTTATTTTCCAGGAAAAAAAAGACTGAGTCAGAAATTTTTATGGCATTATTTTTGCATCTGATGAATTAATAAATTCTTTTAGCACTATTTTTGGAGATTTATATTAATTTGGATATAAAAAGTAGAGCTCTGATTGGCACAAAGGCAATATTTAACTGTATTTCTCCTAATTCTGGTAAACTTCCAGATTATTTTATCTGCCCTTACTACTTGTTACTCTGTAGAAATATGCATGTATGTACAAACATTAACAGCTTAACAGCAGAGAAGCAAGGATTAAAGTGGCTTTATCCTTTTATCCTTTCCATCATTATCAGACAGCATGGTATGTGCTCCTGTATTACATGAAAAAGAACATCCTCTGCCTCATCCCCATTTAGATTATGATAGTGTACTCTCCATTATATGTGCCTAGACATATATTAAATAAACATATTCCTTCTGCTTATTAGGTCTTTAAGTATGATTAATACAGTAGCAGGAAAAAAAAAAAGCTATTCCAGGAAGTTTGGCAGACAGCACATCCATAAAATTCCATGCAAAGTATTTTCTGCATAGCTTAAGATCATTTTGGACAAGGAATAGCCTTTGCACACAAGCTTAATAAAGAGTCAGGTCAAAAAAGGTATGAGAACAATGTCCACTCTGTGGAACTCCCTTTGGGTACATAAAGAACAGCATTATACAGTCTGGAGAGAAGCCACTTTGAGGTACAGAGTTTAGCTTTTATTAGCTAAGGGCCACTAAATACTTTTGGGTGTATCTATTACATTTTTGTCTGGAGTAGAGGTAAAATGGCCTTAGTGCAATGAAAAAGTTGGACTCCAACCTTTTTTTTTTTGTTTGTTTGCTTTTTAAATGTGATTTGTGTTCAACAAGAAAAAAAAATATCTGCAAGACAAAGAGTAACAGAAACCCAAAACAAAGTGAAATGTTTGTGCTGCAATTCCATAGAACAGCTGAAGACCTTCCTGCTGGTGGGAAAAAACAGTTGCAGTTTCTCCCCAGCCACAGGTCTCCATTTTAGCATTTTTTAGCAGGATTTGTTACTCAGTTGAGAAGTCTCTGACTTACAAACAAGGATTGAGGAGCACAATGAAACTGCATCGCATAAAATCTCTGTAAAGTCCCCGAGTAGCAGGCAGCTGAATTAAAGGAGTGTTGTCAGGTATTTTCTCCAGAAATTTCTCCAGAAATTTTCTATCTTTTCTGCACCTAAGGTTTCTTATATCAAAAGAAATAAAATAATGATTATGATTATTATTATTATTACTGATATTATTATTACTATCAATATTATTAAGCTCACTATCTCTATTTTCTGATAAATAAATCATCATTTCTCTATAGGTTGAACCAGATCAAGAATTTTCCCTTTTGTTCCTTTTTTAATCTTTTTACGATTTTGTAGCTGAAAATTTTGTTATTTATGTGATATTGTGAAACATTTTCTTCAGTCTTTCAATACTGCTTTTTAAAAATCATATTCTTATGCATGTAGTCTTACATATCCAAAGTAAACTCCACTGACCAAATGCTGATATTCAGCCAAAAAGCTACATGGGTTAACTCACGACTTACACCACTAGGAATCTTCAGGCAGAACAACCCCATCAAGACCCTGGTGGTGAAAACAATTTGAAAAGTGATGCAATAGCACTGTTTTTCAATATTACAGCATCTTTTCAACTGGAGAAAACCCACAACGCTTATGTGGACCATTTTTTGCGGTGAGCTTTCCCCAGAGCATTGGACATTGTATAAAGCTTGCTTTTAAGATATGAAATTATTTAAGGGGATAAACTAAAGAAGTAAGTTCAGGCAAGTTTTTGGAACACATTTCCGGGCAAAAATGGTCATCTGCTGGTAGACAGACAGTGATGCTGCTGCATCTATTCATCATGCTTCTAGTCATTCTACTGTATTTCACGTTTTCTTCACTGTCAACCTTTTATGCATTGAATCAACAACTCATGGGAAGGGACTTGTTAGCTACAGAAACGTGTTTCTGAGCTGCTCCAGGCTTACAGCGACACACATGAGAGCAGAAAACTGCCCTAATACAAAAAGAGAGAAATTACTGAAAGAATCCTGGTGTTTATCCTTCTCCTAATTTTATTTCTTCCATTTCCTCACTTATCAAATGAAAGAACAGCTTTCTTGCACCCCATCAGTAGAGAGTTAATTCCCAAGATTCCCACTTTGATACTTCCACGGTCCTGGGAACTCACATTCCTGCCAAGAGCAAAACTATTTAGTAAATCTCTAAGAGCTTTTGTAAATAGGATGCCATCCAGCAGATTAATCAGACTTTCAAAGCAAATAGCTGAGGGGTTTGGTAAACAAGAGTTATAATAAAGCAGAGTGTTAAAATACATATATATGTATGGGGGGTTTTGTAATAAATAAATAAATAAATAAATATAAATGCTTGCATTGCAGTCAGGAAACAATTCATGCCTGGGACGACTGCATTATTAGTCACAGCACTGTGACCTCTCGCCCCAAGTGATAAAGTACACAGGTCAGAATTGACAATACATACTCATGGCTGATCATGGCTGCCAGTTATTGATTCGAGGAGGGGGAAAAAAAAGAAAACTTTGCAGGAAAAACATTGCTCTGAATTACAAACACGCGTTCTCCTGAGACTCAGCAAGTCTCTGGGTTTCTCCCACTGGAGCTGGAAAGCAAGAAGTGAGTTCAGCCAGTATTTAATATCAAGTGAATGTGGTGTTTAATCAATACTATTCTGCTTTTGTTCCACGATGTGGAAAGCAGTGTCTATTCATTCAGTAAAGGTTAATGCCAAGGGTCAAGTGATTTCACACTCTCTGTAGGATCCACAACATTTCAGTAGTTCAGATGCCTTGGACAATGATGACTCAGTTGGACTGATTTATTGCCACTCTAAGGCCCTGCTTAATACTAAAGTGCTATCTTATGATAATACCTCAGAAAATAGCACTGATAAAAGAGGAGGCAATAATTACCTACATTTTGAAGTAATGTCTTCATTTCTAACATCCTATAAAGATGTAAGGTCCATTTAAAATGATCTGCTCCTTGTATTAGCAAGTCAGTTAAATCAGATATTATCAGTGTTCTCTGGTTTATGAAATGCTATCTATGCAAAAGAAATCCAGCGGATGTATTAAGAAAAATGCAAATTGCAAGCAAATGTAATACAGTACATCATTTAACATACATTTTAAAGAATAACTTATTTCCTTGTCTACTTGCCCAAATAAAGAAAGACTGTTCTAAGAAAGATTAATAAGAAAAAGAGGAAGAAAATTGTCAGACAATATAGAATAAAAATATAGCAATCACAGACACTCTACATCCTAATCAGGCTTAAATATGTGAGACCACGTAACTAAGAATATTTACAATTTTTTTTTCCTTAGAAATTTCGAACTTAAGGGTAGATATGCAAGAAGGGGAAGGCTATATACTCCCCTACAATATGATACACTGAAAATGACATTAGGTGAGGTCATTGTCTAAATCACAATGCATTTGACTTTGTCAGGGGTTCTAATTTTGAACATGTTAGGATCCCTGATTATTATTCAGCAATGTCTTATTCAAGATGTGTTTTATATAATGAAAGAAGTTCAGATGTCACCAGGAAAATAGTGTGAGAAGAATTAATTGGAAGGCTTATCAGAGAAAAGTCATTTAGAATCCAGCTCTACCTAATATATCATTGAATGATGAATATACCAATCAATTAATGAAATAAAATAAATTCTGCAAATTTGACTGAAGACATCCTATTATTATAAGTGGGAGGATATTTGGAACAGTTAATTACTCCTTATTTTAGGTTCTAAGTATGCAAAAATCTTTTATGTGAATTTTCAGCATCCCTCTCTCCCCCAATTACAGATATTTAGAAATTTCTTCTGACTTGTTTTAAATGACGATGTCATATTTTCTATAACACTACGGCAGATATAGAAGAAAGACATTTTAATGTGAGTTAAAGGAAAAAAAATCCTACATTCTTAACATCTGTAAGATGCTGCATTGTCTTACTAAATAGAGTAATCAGTGTAAAAAAACCAAAATGCTCAGCATTGTATTTATTGAGAGATGGACTAGTTATTATGAAAGAAATCTACATTGTAAGGCGACTAGTTTACTGTCCTTGATGTAATAAATTATTACTGATATTGTAAAATGTTTAGTGAGTTAATTTCTCTTTCTGGTTTTTGACTACTCTTTGAATAGGAAATGCCAAAAATATCACTTGAGGTTATGAATGATGATGAAACAATGCTATTAAAGACCAAAATGAAAAATTTCAAGACACTGTCCTAAATTTTACAGATTTATAAATCTCTAAATACTTCACAGTTCCAGTAAACAGATTCATAGTATCTGACATCTGTTGATTTCTTCTTTTCCCAACAAGGCTTCAAAGTTATGGTCTGAATTATAGAACCTCACCACCTTTCTAGTCAAAATTTTGTAGAGAAACTTAGGTGTGGGTAACTAATTACTTCAGAGATATTGAAGACCACCTCCTAAGATGCCTGTAAGAGAAAACCATAAGTTTGCCTTCTTACAACAAATGAAAGTTTAAAAATCCTTTGTATTAGGAAGGAAAGTGTCTCTTTTTACTTGTGTAAGAGTCTTTAATTTATTTAAAAAA
The DNA here is from genome assembly GCA_004320125.1 of Scolopax mira. Classification (NCBI taxonomy): domain Eukaryota; kingdom Metazoa; phylum Chordata; class Aves; order Charadriiformes; family Scolopacidae; genus Scolopax; species Scolopax mira. Next base: position 212,713 of record BJBW01003845.1, read on the forward strand.
CAGAATGCCTTGGATGATCTCAGTTTATGGTAACAAAGACTTTGTCACACTAAATCAGTCCACTGCACCATTAAGTTCAGAATCTTGCCTGCAGCCTCAGCTAGCACCCAATGTGTCAGACAACAGGAACATCCAAGGAGAAAGACATATTCTTTCTGACCCCATCAGGTGTGAGTGTCCGCCTTGCCACAAGAACTTTATTAAGCCCATTTTTTTCAGCCCAAATCCAAATCAGGGATTATTTGCTTGCAGATTTTCACAAATCAGCATTCTTATGTAGAAGAGTGAAGAAAACACAGCCCATCTTAACACTAATTTTCTTATGACTACATGCGTAATATGTAGCTTTGCTGCAAACAGGAATAGCTATACAGCACCAATGTCCCAAAATCACCAAAAAGAACGAGAATGCTGGCAGTATTTAGTGGAATAAACAGTTTAGGAAAGCTGAAAGTTACAATACAGGGCCAAAAGATGTTTCTATACAATTCAGCATTACTGTATGATCTAATGATTCAAATGTTCAAACGTTTAATAAAAAGGCTGAAGTGCATAGTGCTTCTTTCTGTTTGGCACACCGCGGTGGAACTCTGCTGCCGTGGGTACTTGGGAAATGGAATACTGAAAAGGAGTAACTTGTAAAGACAAGAGAATGGCTGTTCTGATCAACATCGCTATCTAATAGGATACCAAAAAAAGAGAAAAAAAAAAAAAAACAAGAAAAAAAAAACCCGACATGCCAAAAATTAGGCTTCTGAATCCATAGTTAGGCAATTAAATAAAAGGCCTAATTACGCAGACTGCTAAGCAGCCAGGAGCTCCTATTATAGTGGGTGTCATCCTATTGCAGTGAGGGCAGTGAACTAGCTGGCTCCTGAAAAATGTGGCTGAGTATCCAGGCTAATTATGCAAAATACTTGCTTTGTGACAGAACACAACACTGGTGAGATTTATACAGGCAGATTTAGCCACCTCTTATATACCAAGTGGTAGAGAATGAATTTGGATCTCTGTTCCTGTACAAGTTACATGTGATATAAATGGACATGTGAATCCATCATGAGTAAAGTGTTTATTACAACTCTGTGACTTATTTCTGATTTATTCTGTTGTCTGTTGTTTTGTTCCATTTCTATCATTTATTTTTTTTTCCCTTTTAGTCTTCAGTTGTGTATGACTTTGGGGTCTGGCAGGCTTCCAGTTGAGTTGTAACTGTGTAACATTATTAGAGTACAGAAGAAATGAAAATATTACAAATAAAATGCTTTCCAAATATAACAAAAAAAACCCCAAATTTATTTGAGGATTTATTTATTAGAAAACAGAAATTCAGATTTATGTATGAGGCCACCTGCCAAAGGTCAAAACAATGTAAAAGTTAATCTTGCTTAGTTTCATGAGAAATAACACATTGTTTGAGATAATTCAGTTTAAAATAAGTTAATGGTGGAACATTGGTTTACCCAGTGGTACTAAACCCAGGCACAACCAAAAACCACCCACGATAATCTGAATTCTACTCCAACAGCTGCTGTTTCTCTGCAGCTCACTGATGGTGCAAGGACCCTGCCTGGGCTCAGGGCACTTATGGGAGATGACTGAAACCCTGATTTGTAGGAAATTTAAACAAAAATATCCTTGCTAATACAAGGATATCACCAAACCTTGAGATGCACCCTTTTCTTCCAAACTGTTTCTGTGCCTTCACCAAGGTCTGCAGTGGATTTCACGTGTTCAGGTGCAACCTGTTGAGAATGCATATGTGCATCTCAAACCTCTTAAAAATTTCAACCTGAAGTCTCCAGCTGTTAGCGGTTGACTTCCACTGACCTGGAAGATTAAACAGCTACCACCAGCACGCCGAATAAGGCTGGCATCCTAACTGAACCCGCAGAGTGACTTTGGAAGGCAAGACACTCTACTTTATGCTCCCAGCATATAAGAGTAGGATAAATGTGGCTTTTCACATCGCTAAGAGTTGCGATGGAGGCCACACCAAAATGAAATAAAATATAAATAAATAACTCTTCAGAAATCACCCTGATGATATCACGCTATAGTCAGTTCAGTCCAAACTAAATTCTGAATTAAAACCCAAACAACTCATCAAGCCAAAAAAAAAAAAAAAAAAAAATCAGAAGGCTATCAAATAAAGTATGCTGTTTGCCTTCTCTGTTTTCTTTTTGGTTTTGTTTTGTTGTTTGTTCTTTTTTTTCTTTCAAGTGTTTCTTCCAGCAGTTATTTATGCTGGAAGTGCAGGTCACCACGAGGGAGACTCTAGGAGAAAAATATTTCCTTTTTCTTTCAATTCTAATGAAAAATCCCATCTTTCCTCAAAACTCTCATACCATTTGTAAAGTGCTATTATTCTCTGCATCGTGTTTGCTAGCCACAATGCCTCTAAAAACAGGAAATTAAATCCATCATTGTGGACCCCTGAGCCAAATCCCCGCCTTTTCTCATTGTTATAATATGATGTCTCTCAAGAAAAAGCCCAAGAGTTGCTGCACCTTGCACCTCCAGGATCTTGCTCAGCTCTCTCTTATCTCACTTGCTGTCCTCTCTCTGTCCTTGGCTTGGCCAAGCATCCCTCCAGGATGTGGTTGTCCCCTCTCTGCTGTAGATGTGCTGCAATGTGCTGGGACCACCGGGGAGCTCAGCATCCTGAATCCATGAAACCACCTGGGAGCTCAGCATCCTGAATCCTAACCCCCCTGGCCACACTCATCAGCCTCCCCAATTTTCCACACTTGTGAAGCAGACAGCAGGGGGTGGAATATGTCAAAGGCAGCTGCTTTACCACAGTCTGTTTTTAATCTCATCACTTCAGTTGCTGAACTGAAATGTTATATAAATATGTCATTCTTTATGACAAAAGCCAAATAAATGCTAATACTATCATTAAAAAGAAACTTGTGTCTGGGGTGTAATGGGGAGATCAAGTGACAGAGGCAGTAGCTTTTGCTCGAGGAAAGCAAATGTAAGCGTTCCCCATCCTAAAAAGAGAGATTCCATCCGTTGGGTTACGTGGATCTGGGGGTGGGGGGCTGTACAGCACAGATTCTCCAAAACAGGTCTCTGCCTGCTGTCCTTAAGCACAGAAACACTGACCTGTGATCCCCTGGACTGGAACAACACGCTGGCTGGATGCCGTGAGCAACCTCACGTTGCTGCCAGAGACTGGGCTCGACTGACCACATTCTGCAAAGAAGCCTCTAATTGGCCCTTGGAGATGAGGTGTGTTGTGCAAGCGCATGACCTTTTCGGTACAAAGTCCGTATTTTTCCAGGAAATACCATTTTTTTTTTACCCGTAACACTCATACCTTTGCTATGAATGAGGCCTCGCCACTTCATGTTTTGAGTGTGATTATCAAATAACACACACTTAAAGTAGATGACAAGAGGAACCAGAGCTCTCTTTGAGTCAGTCAAAGACAGTATGGTTTGTCTAGCTTGGGTAAAGAAGACTTTAATCTTTACATGCGCATTATTTGTTCTGCCTTTGCACAGTGCCCACCACAGTGGGACCCTCATCCAACGCTGGAGCAAACAGACAGTACAAAAACACAGGAGGCTCTTACTTCCTTTCATAACTCATGACTTATCATCATCTCAGGCATCTAAATACCGTGCTTACATGTAATGCTGACTGAAGATCAAACGGGTGTGTAGACAGCACCCCTCCACAACCTCCCATCCCTCTCCCCACAGCTGTTCACATCATATTTGAGGTCAGTTCAGTCAAAGCTACCTCAGCTTTGTTAAATTTTTTGACAATACTGTAGCTTTTGGATGCCAGTGCAAACAAGCTGCCATCACATCCCCAGGATTAGGAAAGATTTTAAATTTCAGTCAACTTGGCCTTGTTTGTTTGCCTTAGCTAAGATGAGGAGTTGTCAAACTACACAATTTCCATAGCTGTCAAGGATGTTTTTGAACATGCAAATCTGCAGTACATTTTATCACAAACATTGCAAAAAGCTTTAAAACCGGGACATATGAAATATGTATACTTTCTTTTTGTTAAAAAAAAATGAAATATCTAGCTCAGAATATAGGCCTTCACCCTGTATATCAATGTATTGCTGTCTTGTTTGCTTTGTAGCCAGATGGAAACAATAGAGCATCAACAGCATTGTCAGCTCCTTCGGTTTATCTCGTTTGAGCCTTTTATTATACATAGGCAAGAAGAATGTTATTCTTACTCAGTTTTTATTCTGCTTGGAAGCCTGGAAATTTTCTGAGGATGCGACCACATCCCCCCACACCAGGCTTAATTTACTCCATAGAATCACAAAATGGTTTGGGTTGGAAGGGATCATAAAGACCATCAGTTCCACCCCCTGTCATGGGTAGGGACATCTCTCACCAGACCAGGTTGCTCAAAGCCTCGTCCAGCCTGGCCTTGAACCCCTCCAGGGATGGGGCAGCCACAGCTTCTCTGGGCAACCTGTTCCAGGGTCTCACCACCCTCACAACAAAGAGTTTCTTCCCCACATCTCAGCTCAGTCTCCCCTCTTCCAGTGTCAAAACCTTCACCCTCCTCATAGGGCTCCCCTCCCTCATCAAGAGTCCCTCCCCAGCTTTTCTGGAGCCCCTTGATGAACTGGAAGGGGCTCTAAGGTCTCCCTGGAGCCATCAAACAGGTATTCAAGAGAGGTTGGTGCACAAAACAGTAGCTTGCCTTAGTGTGCTGAGAGGGATGATGATCTACCTGGACCGTGTTGGCTCCATTGACCAGTTCTCAGGTACACACTCCCCTTCCTCACTCAGTGACTGCACTGCCCAGTCCACATCTGACTATGGCTTCTGCAGCACTTTAAAAGCAAGTGGGAGGTGTCACTTTTACCACTAAATGCCTGAGAGACCCATGTTTACAATGACTAGGAAACGATAGTAATGATTTCCAACAATCACTGTCACAATTTAAGTCAGGTTGCTTCTTCCCAAGAATCACACTTGACATTAATGAAATTAATATAAAATATCATCTCTGGTCAATGCTCACAAATATTTAAAGGGAGGGTGGCAGGAGGACGGGGCTGGGCTTTTCTCAGTGGTGCCCAGTGACAGGACAAGAGGAAATGGGCACAAACTTCAGTAAAAGAAGTTCCACCTAAACATGAGGAGGAACTTCTTTACTGTGAGAGTGGTAGAGCCCTGGAAGAGGCTGCCCAGAGAGATGGTGGAGTCTCCTTCTCTGGGGACATTCAAAACTTGCCTGGACATGTTCCTGTGGGACCTGCTCTGGGTGGACCTGCTTTGGCAAGGGGTTGGACTAGATGATCTCCAGAGGTCCCTTTCAACCCCATATGATTCTATGATTCTATATGATCATTTTAGGAAATGTTTCCCCTCCTCGATTTCATTTAAGTTGGGGGAGGGGGGGGGTTAAGGGGGGTGAGTTTGCAAACAAAACATGTGTAAATATGTAAACTTCAGACCCATTTCATTCCCTTCAGGTGCAGAACGATGTCTTTTGGCTCTCCCCCTACCCCATGCTGTGCTCTCCTCCCACTCCACAGACCTCTGTCGCTGGTGACACAGACACACACACAGGAGCAGACGCGGCGGTGATTCATCAGCCTGCGGGTCTGCCCTCAACCCCATGCTCCTCCACTGGTGCCTAAAAACACAGGCAAGCTGGGTCTTGCACGCAGGAGAGAATTCTCTGCTTTTTTTTGCTGTGAGGAAATAAAATAAAATATTAAAAAAAAAAAAAAAAGTTAGTTGGTTTTGAAGTTTTACCTGCCCGAGAATTTTAATCTCAACCACAATTAGAGATTTCACGTTAAGAGTGGGCTAACTCTGCTACAGTGGCAGGGGGATATTTGAAATGCTAATGAAAAGCCCAGACAAAACAGACTGGGGAGATCTGTTGGAGAAAGTGCAGAATCCACCAGGATGCCGAGGAGAGAGACTGTGAAGAGAGGGCAGTCCTTACCCCTGCTGCAACAAAAAGCACCTCACCTTCCTCGGGCAGAAATTTTGGAGAATGTTCCCCGGTTTTGAGCCTTTAGTCAAGGCTCATCTCAAGCCATTTGTTTCAAATAAACCAGATCGCTGCGTTCTACCTACGGAACCCCAAAACCAAACATCACGTTTCCCCACTTCCCACGTGGAATAAACATACAGGAGCAAAACAGACAGGATTTCATGTTGTATTTGGCAGTTAGTCTAATGACTCATTGCCAACATACATTTCTTCTAGAAGCACGTTGCTTATAGTATATATGGAGTGTTAAAACCTTTATATTTTAGAATATTATAAGACAGAGCTGAACGCAGCTATTTCCAGTATAAAAATACAGCTGTCAAGAAACAAGGGCAATTCAAATACCTCACTTTTACTCTTTCTTGAGGACAGCAATCCTCTGTGCTCCTGCAGACATCTTGAAGGGGTTGTTGAAATGTATTATTCTGCACATTTAATAACACGTAGAACTCTGAAGAGATAAAGTTATACAATGCCTTAGGCAATTATGAACAAGGATTTGGGGGGGAAGGCTGTAATGTGGAGTACAAACGGCATGATATAAGCAGAATATTTAGTATTTAGGACATAAGAAAATAAATACCACTCTGTCTTAGCTACCAGGGTAACAGACAGCATTTCTTTTTTATGCAGTTCAGATCCGTTTATCTGAACCAGTAATGTTCAGATTCATTAATGAAGCCATTATTGATTTGTGGAACATGACTTAAAATCTCAGCAAACACAGAACAATCTGTGAGGAGCTCTTAAATACTGAACGTATGTAACTAGACATCTCAATTTAACAACCAGACATACATTAAACAGCATTAATAGCTAGGCACTTAATGGATCAATTCCCACTGTTTGTGTAATGTGGAAATAAAAAAGGCTTATTAAATGACAAGCTTTCCCTGGTTTGTGCTAATTAATTATACACTGCATCTGACTGCTAATTTAGTGGGAAAATGCAGCCCAAAACTATGGTTTCTGCTTGAACTTTGCCTCAGCACCACCTAATTCAGCACAGAGTGCAGCTGCGACCTGCCTCTGAACGACGACAGTATTAAATTAGAGCACAAGGCCATCAATTTAATAAGTACTGTAGCAGGTAATTTGAATAAGGACAGTATTAGTATTCTACCAGTGCACAACTAAAAGCAGCTGACCTTTCAGACCAGAGAAGATCCTTGAACACATCTAGCTGAATCAGAGAACACAGTAATAATCTGGCCATGTTAAGAGTGCCAGGAGAGACTTTTACAGCTCTACACCCATTACTATACATCAGCTACTCTACAGTATATAAGAACACTTTATGTACAGAAAAACAAGGTTATAAATAGAACAAAGGCAGTGTGAAAGATATATTTGCAGTGGCACATTTGAAAATTCTCCTTATTACCTTGATTTATGGTATAAAGAATGTAAAATTAATCAATGCACATAAAAACGCACTATGAACACCCACATAACAACTCGGTGACTTTTCACCACAAATTTAGTACCAAGAAGAACACAGGTATGTGTTGTGTAGTAAAAGTATACAGCATATAAAATTATTTTGCTATCATATCTGTTTTAAATACAGCAATATAAGAAGGACATAGCATTCAAGCAGGAGAAAGATAATGCTTTTCGGCTAATTGGCAAGTTTTTTGGAGGTTTACAACTACAGTAAAAATTGCCTATCAACAGACTGTTGACGTAGCCACAATGCTGTGCAAAATTCCTCTAAATTCAGTGAAGCCACTTTTAAAGGAATGGGGAGGTTTTGTGCACAGGTCTGCTTATAAATATTAAAAATCTCACATAATATCAACAAAAGAAAAACCATAATCATGCTCATATGATTGAGAGCATAAAAATTTACATGAACAACCAGAGAAATTATTTCCTCTTTTGTTCATATTCTGAGAGATTTGGGGGGGATATTTTTTTTCACTAGGTGAGGTGAAGTTTTTTGAGGAGTAGGCAATATCCACCCTCAGGGATTCATTCCTTATGGATGTCTTCTAGCAGATTTTTTTAAATAGGAGAAGATTTTTTCATGTGGCCCTGGCTCCTGTTTATCAAATTGTCCCTTTCACAACATACACAAGTTATTCTCAGTATGAAATAGTGGAAAAGCACACTACCAGAATTGCTCTAAAAGCTAGGATGTACAGTGAAAACCTGATTGAGAACCTTGTCTTTTATTTTCTTCCTAAAAGGTCCTCAGGTCCTACCAGGTCCACCACTTATTTCAGAAATGGGCATAGTGAATTCACACACTCTCAGTGACCACACACAAAAAAAAACCTGTTAAAGTTTAGTAATATTTGACACATCTCAAACCAGCAGGCCTTTTATTTTCAATGGCATAAACCAGTTTAGCACAATTTTGTTAGAATTGTGCAAAAAAACCCCTAACCTGCGGTGCTTAGAAGATAGCTATATGGACGCGTGAATCGCTAAATTGCCATGAAAGAAATGATATTTCCTTTGTAGAATGGTGTAGGCTGTGGTGTATCCTGGAGTGTTGCTTACAAATATGAAGCAGAGCCTGAGCTTTTAAACCTCTCACCACAGCAAAGACACACAATTTTGGACATCTACCTTTGATCCCCCTGAATTGGAGCTAATGAGACCCACCTGGTCCAGTGGCCAGTAGGAGTCAGCAGAAGAGCCATGCATATTTATGCAGACTCCTGGAAACCAACACAGTTTGTCACATCTCCTCAGAAGCCAGGCCTCAGAAATTCCAGGCTATTTTTACATTCTTAGCACTGGCAGGGAAGTTCACCAAATTTGGGGAGACACAACTGATATTTTCATATTATTGCAATACGGAGCGCATTTTTCTTGGCCGTAACCAGGCATACATCATACTGACAGACAATTTACAAAATGGGCATTGTTCAGTTAAAATATGCATAAAGCATTGTGGGCTATATAAAATATTTATGGTCCAGATGCAAATGGCAGGTAGAGGACCCCTCTGGGGCAGAAGGAGTCCAGTCTGGAAGGAAGACAAAAGAAAAGCAACATGGAGGATAAAAGAACTGGTGTGGAAATGGGGAGGATAAAGCCACATATGGAGGTGGCTTGCTGACAGAAAATAGCATGATCCTCTGTTGCGGGTTCCCCTAGTGTTCATGCCATGAAAATGCTGTTATTCTGTACATACTCCAGGTTAAAACTGTTGCGTTGTCCCAGATTACAAATTCAACAAGTATGAATGAGAATTCTCTGGGAGAAAAAAATAAGGGACGGCTTAAAACTAGGATATAATTTTATTTTTTTTAAGTATTGAATCATGACCAGTCAGACAAAAAAAGGTACGTAATTCTAGGTTTGTTTGCCCATCCCAAATTCTAGTCTATTTCATTTCTTTACCTAGTACCAGGCTAAATACATTGGATATATTTATGTCCAACCCATCCTTGATGGAAAGGGCCATGAAAATAAGGTTTGGAAAAAAATCAGAAGAAGATGATAAAAAATGAGATACAAGAAAGTAGCTGCAGGAAGATCCCTTTCTTGCTCCATCTATTTCAGCCTGTGCAGACACTGCTGTTGCCCAAGATCATGCAAGTTATCTCCTAGTTTCCTGGGCTGAATTAATGCTGGGAATTGAAAATCATAAAGTAGAATTGTAACTCAGTGGAGTTACAGTGATTTTCAGCAAAAAAGTTTTACAAACTCATTTGAAGTTTTCTCCCTATTTTACTCAAGCTTAGCACCTCCTTTTTTTTTTTTTTTTTTGTGTTAGGGTTTTAAAAAAGGTATTTTACATGTCTAAGCCACAGAGGACCAAGTGCAATGTTGAAACATGTTACACAAAAGACACATGACAAGATATTTCCATTAAACTTACACTACATAAAAATGGAGGGTAAACGGGACATGATTCATTCATGAATAGAGCCTTTAGTCTGATTTGTGGCAATAAGTATGCTGTCATAGGCTTACTTATTGCTAAGAATGTATCAAATTACCTTTGCCGCAATTATTAAAATTCCTTCTCCACCTTACAAGTGAACTTGATTTCAAGTGCCAAGAATCTCCCCAGTGAGCTTTCCCATCAAATATTTCATAACTAAAACGTTAAATACATCTGCTAAAAGAGGACAAGTAATAGTATAATCCATTTTATTTTAAAAAGGCATGCAATTTCAGAAAGTACTAATACTAATAATATAACAACCTAGTTTAAATGTGATACTGTATAATACCCTACCTGCCAGTCTGCTTATCTAGCATCCACAGTAGCCGTACATACAGATGGCACTGCTTAACACAAATTGCTTAACTTTAGAACTAAAGTGTTTGAGATCAGTTCTAAAACAGCCCAGCAGAAAATGATAATTGCTGCAATAAATACTGATTTTCTTCAGGGCATCCATGTCAGACTAGAAAAAAATTCAGTGTCTTAACTCTACTTAATTAGGCAACTCATGTTTTCACTACTGAAATGGGATGAAAGTAGTCTATAAATTTGTTAATTAACTAATTGTATTCTGGCATTTCTGACATAGCTATGTTCTGGAGAGGAGGAATAAAAAGGAAAAAAACACACTGCATAATATAGAAGAAGTAGAATGATGAACCCATCTTTCTTGATAAATATATTATTTTTCACTACTACAACTGAAGCTGTCACAAAAGAAACAGTGACAAACAGATCTCTCTTCCCCACTGGCAATATGTATTTTAGAATTATTTTTAATGAATTGATTATTAGCTATAAGGGTGAAAAATGTTGAAGTATGTATAGTGTGCTGCTATAAGAATGTTTCAGCATTAAGCAAGCTTTGCATCTACATTCTTATAGCAGAAATAGCAACTTTGGTAGCTGTTTTTTTCAGCTGACTGGTTCTTTTGCTCTTCCTCCCCCATTACGGGGTTCCAGACATTTTAGATGTGACTGCTTTGAAGTTTTGGGCTCTGGAAATATTGGAAGCATGTTATGGGCAGGCAATCTTATCGCCCTATAGAGCATCAAAACGGAAGGCTGTGGTTGGGACAAGTTCCTGCTGCTGTGAGGACTAGTCCTGAACCAGGACTGATAGATCACCAGTAGGATGGATCTGTGTTAAATGGAAAGCCAACGCACAGTATGGTACCTTGATTAGGAACGCACAATGTACTTGCTTTAATTTCTGCATTTAAACAACAGAATCCAGTTCCTTTTACTTCTTCTGATAGTCAATGTTCACTCTCCTCCATTTCTGTTCTAGAATAATTTAATGAGGTCTTTGTATTCATTGTGTGATGAAATTAATCTTCTCTGAATCCAACCTTGATAGTCCCAATTCTACTTGCACCTTGGTAAGAGCTCTGTTAGTCTTTAATGACCTTTTCCTGTTCATCCTTATTCCTGTTCATACAATAAATATCTTTAATGCCATCAATGACACAATCCCTTTTCCCTATCATTTCTGTGACTCATCACATGGGCAAAAAACCTAATCTTCATAAACATCCCTGTTCCTTGGCTCTACCTTAGTGCTACTTAGGAAAGAGCTCTCTGAAAATGCTGGGAAGCATGACAAAGGTCAAATGTAATGTTAAAAATTATTAAGAATGGTCTTAAGAATCAAACAGAAAAGGTGTCACATAGTAGAAAATCATTTCAGGAAGTCCTGAATAAACTCACAATCTTAAATATTATTTCAAATTTAATCACTCCAACTCAAAAGAGTATCATAGAGCAAGATAGGGTTATAACACTCAGATGGACAAAAGAATGATCCAATGCAGGAACCAATTTTCCATGAGGAAAGGCTTAATAAGAATCTATTGAGGGAAAAGAACCTAAACATAACAAAGAAGGGAATGATACAGCAAAGATCTGTACAACCATTAAGGGTAGATTGGAGCGTTTAGAGAATAATTAAGAGTTACTTCACCTGAGAACTAGCAAGCATTCAGGGAATGTCTGCTTAGCACAAACAAAAGGTACCAAACCTGTCGTGCAAATAAACAGACACAACCTTTGTCTCAGGATAGTGTCAAGCACAAATGGATTCAAAAAGTATTCAAGGAGTATAGGCCCAGGTGTAGCCTTCACCCTTCTGGGTGATGTCCTCAACATAATGTCAACGGAGACAAAGAAAACTCCTAATCTTTGTCTCCATGTGGATGTCCCATCATTTACCAACAGAAGGTCAACACAAACATTAAATCAATGGAATTTCTAAAAAACCAAAATGCCTGGCTTTCATGGCTATTGTTCATGTTTTATTGCAAAGTCTGAACTAATGGAATAATTTTTCTTAAATACTTGAAGTTCATAATTTTGATTGAGGCCTCAAACTCAGTTCATTTATTTTAAAAACCTGAAACAACAGGCTGGATGGGGCTCTGAGCAGCCTGGATTAGCAGAAGTGTCTCTGCCCATGGCATGGGGGCTGGAACTGGATGATCTTTAAAGTCACTTCCGACCTAAACCATGGTATGATTCTATGACTCAAAACAACAAGCCACTATTGTTATATTTGCCTGAATTCAGACTCTTAGGTTTATCATTTTCTTCTCAGAGGCTATGGAAACTACACCTATCCTCATACTGATAATTTGGGCATTATTTTTGATTAGATCCCCCTTCTAAGGCTTCAATTCTAGGCTGTAGCTAAGTGTGATAATTCTTCTTGCATAAGGAAAAATCTCCAATATATACTGCCTTATCTATTCATCCTCACAGCTAAACCAACCTACATCCTGATTGCTGAGACATCATCTTCCATGACCCTGTTAAATAAAACCTTGCCCTCCTCATATCCTTCATAATGCTACTGGAAAGATACAATGTATTGCTTTTATGTGTGATCTTTGTCTGTTTGTAATACAAACAACTCACAATATTATTGCTAATAAAAGTAACAATAATATCATGGTAAATACAATAATAATGTTTAAAAGTAATTACATAGTACACACCATCACACAAATCTCAAAAAAAGATCTATGGTCCTTTCAGTTTTATTAAGGTAGACCCAAAAATGACTTGATTAACGTCTCTGTATCTTTTCCTCGCAAGAGAGAAAATTGCTATCTTCTAATCTTCGCTGGCCCAAAGACCCTAAAACAGGCAATTCAAAAATTTCTAGGGATTTTCCTAAGGATTGTCTTACGCTATTCTTGTTCTTGTATCTATCTGAACCTTGCAGACTGATAAAAGACACATCTTCCCTTGAAAGGGGGAGTAGTTGTTTCAGTAGTTCTAATATTTCATCTTGCTTTTAAACATCCCTTTTTAGAATCAGACAATCCCGCAATAGTTTGGGATGGAAGGGACTTTACAAGATCATCCACCCACCCCTGGGACACGGGTGGATTAAATGGCAGGGACATCTTCCAGTAGATCACATTGATCAAAGTCCTGTCCAACCTGACCTTGAGTGCCTCCAGAGTTGGGGTGTCTACAATTTCCCTGGGAATCTGCACTAGTGTCTCACCATCCTCACTGTAAAAGAATTCTTAATAGACTTTCTAAACCTACCCTCTTCCAGTTTAAAACTCTTACCCCTTTTCCTATCACTACAGGCCTTGGTAAAAAGTCTCTCTTAAAAGCCCTCTTTGAGTACTGAAAGGCCACAATATGGTCTCCCCATAGACTTCTCTTCTCCAGGCTGTACACCCCCCAACTCTCTCAGCCTGTCCTAACAGTAGAGGAGCTCTGGCCCTCAGACCATCTTCATGGCCTCCTCTGAACGTCCTCCAACAGTCCAACCAACTCCTCCTGATGTTGGTGGCCCCAGAGATGGAGGCAACACTGCAGGGGGTTGTCTCCCTAAAGAGGAGCAGAGGGGGAGAACCACCTCCTTTGATCTGCTGGCCACGCTGCTAGGGTTGTAGCCTAGGATATTGTTTGTTTTCATTGCATGTAAGTGCATGTTGCTGGCTCATGGCCGGCTTTTCATCCACCATTATCACCAGGTCCTCTACAGGGCTGCTCTCAACTAATTCATCACCCCACCTGTAATGATAGTGGGGTTGCCCCAACCTAGGTGTAGGACCTTTCACTTGTCCCTGTTCAACCTGTCCACACAGGAACACTTCTCCATCTTGTCAAGGTCCTTCTGGATAGCATCCCATCCCTCAGACTTGTCAACCCCACCTCTCAGCTTGGTGTCATCTGCAAACTTGCTGAAGGTGCGCTCATTTCCATTGTCTATGTCATTTGAAATGACATAGATATGAAGATATTAAATAGTATTGATTCCCATACAGGTCCTTGAGGGACACTACTTGTTACTGGTTCACACTTGGATATTGAGCACCGAGTGCAGGATTTTAGGCATATTCATCCAGGCAATTCCTTATCCATCTAGCAATCCCTCCATCAAAGCCTTATCTCTCTTATTTAGAGGTAAGGATGTTCCGGGACCATGTCAAAGACCTTACAGAAGTCTAGGTAGATGATGTCTGTAGCTCTCCCCTTGTCCACTTATGCAGTCACTCCATCATAGAAGGTCACTAGATTAGTGTCCTGGTTTCAGCTGGGATAGAGGTACTTTTCTTCCTAGTAGGTGGTATATTGCTTTGTTTGGATTTAGTATGAGAATAATGTTAATAACACACTGATGTTTGAGTTGTCTATAAGTAGTGTTTGCATCAAGTCAAGGATTTGTCAGCTTCTCATGACTTGCCAGAGAGATGGCTGGGGACACACAAGAAGCTGGGAGGGTGCACAGCCAGGACACCTGGCGCAAACTGGCCAAAAGGATATTCCATACCACATTGTGTCATGTTCAGCATATAACCCGGGAAGAGTTGGCCAAGGAGCAGACTGACACTTGGGAATGAGCTGGGCATTGGTGAGTTGGTGGTGAGGAATATTTTCATTTGCATCATTTATCTTTCCTTGGGGTTTATTTGTCTTTTTTTATTTATTTTCCTTTTCATTACAATTATTTTGACATTAATATTAAAATGTTATTAATTACAATGAATTATTATTTTTATTTTATTTTATTTTATTTTAATTATTAAGCTGTTCTTACTGCACCCCATGAGTTTTCCAACTTTTGCGATTATCTCCCCCATCCCATCCTGGGTGGGGGTGAGAGAGTGAGTGTCTGTGGTGGTTAGCTGCCAGATGGCATTGAACCATGACATTTGCCCTTGGTGAAGACATTTTCGCTGCCTCTAATCACCTCCTTGTCTTCTGTATGTTTTGACATGTCTTCCAGGAGGATCTACTCCATCATTTTATCAGGCAGAGGTGAAGCTGACTGGTCAGTAGTTCTCAGGGTTTTCCTTTTTACTCTTTCAAAAATGAAAATGATCCTTCATGTCCCTTTCTCCAGTCACTGGGGACTTCACTTGACCTCCACAAGGTTTCAAATATGATGAAGAATGTCTTGGCAACTACATCAGCCAATTCCTTCAGGATCCAGGGAGGCATCTCATCAAGTCCCATGGACATGTGTTCAGGTTCTTGGAGTTCATGAGTCTTGGAACTCAATCTCACTTACAATTGGAGGGATTTAATTCCCCGGGTTCTTGTCTTGAGGTTCAAGTGTCTAAGAGGTGTGGGAAGAGAGATTAATACTGAAACTGAAGCAAAACATTGATGAGTTCCTAAGCCTTCTCCATGTCAGTTGTCCCTGTCTAATTTATCAGGGAGCTACTTTTACATTATATGTAATCCCCTTAGAAGGGATAGGAAACCACACCTTAAGGAAAGACCTTAAACCAAATATACTGAGAGAGAGAAAACCATAATTTGTATTGAATAAAATTTGCAATTTTGTCACTAACAAACTGGGTTGCTTGAATTGGCCAATACAGATTCCTATAACTCTAAGCATACAATCAAATGAGGAGTAAAATTATGTGTAATGAATTGAAAACATTGTACATTGCAGGTAATTGAAAACAAGAACTTTAATGTGTAACTGGTTGAACAGCTCTGAGATCATATCACTTTACTTTGTATCATTTCAAAAACTGAAGTAATAAAGCCTCTTAGACAATCTGGCAATAATAGTTTTGAGGAAACTTAATGCACTGGCATGAGTTAGTGACTATTAGAAAAGAAAGTGAGATTAGCAAATGTAAACCCGTGAAAAGGCAAGCTGCCTGCCACATATCAAACATGCCTTTATTAAGGCCATTTTAAAAATTATTTATCTGGGGTTATTTCTGTTTGGATCTATGTGAAGGGAAAAAAACATTGAGGGGTTAAAGAGGAATAACTATAAAACAATATCAAATAATAGCTTGTATATTAAGACTGTAACCAGTTGTTTGACAACCTTCTCTAGCACCATGTTGCTGTGTTCAGGAGACGGTGTGCAGAGCCTGTGACACTGAGAAAAGACATAATCAGGGAAAAAACAAATCAGCACAAAATTTTTGAAAATACCTTAGGGTCTTATGATACCAAATACCAGCAAGAACAACAGGAAATGATCCTGTCACCTTTGTGTTCATGTTTATTATTGCTATAAACTTTCAACGTCTGTGAATAAGCTCTTTCCATGCTAAATTCTTTTGTTAGACAGATCCCACATTTCCTGGGAACTATCAGAAGATTTACTTTACACAACTGTTCACAATGGCTATGATTAAAAAAATAAATCTCAAAGACATAGAAACAAAAGTATTGCTATAACGGGTCAGAGTAAAGGTCCATCTAATACAGCAACCTGTCCCCAGCACCTGCTGGAGGAGGAGGTGTGTATAAAGCAGGAGATGCATGGAGAAATCCTGGCATGCCACCCCGTGTTCCAGCAGTTGGAAATGCAGGGTCTTCCTGGCTATGGCTTGCATTCCAGGCATATTTTCTTGCATTCCAGGCATATTTTGTCACCAGTAGTAGATTTACCATTCCTGAACTTAACGAAATTTAAACCTTTTCATCCCCTTTGCCTCCATGATACCCCCCATCAATGAGTTGCACAACACAACCAGGGATTGCGTGGAAAAGTGCTTCCCTTCTGTTCATTTTCAGCCTGCTGCCTGATTATTTCTTACAATAAAAGAACCAGCAGGAGCACAATGAAACTGCAAATAATTGTTTCTTATACACCTACTTACTGGCTGTGGAGCAGTAATCACCCCTCAGCTGCTAGCATACAGCAGCTATAGGTGTTTTGTCTTCTGCTCCTGTTACCAGGGGACTGTAGGCTTCCAGATTAGGCATAGCATGCCACAACACAACAAGGAGACTCTAAAAACAAACAGACAAAAAAAGGACTAAGTCACAGAACCACAGAATCAGAGAATGGTTCAGATTGGAAGGGACTTACATTAAAGTTCATCTTGTTCCACCCTCCTGCCCTGGGCAGGGACACCTCTCACCAGACCAAGTTGCTCAAAGCCCCATCCAGCATGGCCTTGACCACTTCCAGGGTTGGAGCATCTACAGCTTCTCTGGGAAACCTATTCCTTCCAAGCTTTCCAGGTGCACAATGAGTTACTACAGGACTTGAACTCTTCTACTCTTCCACTAAAACTTCTCTCCAGCTCAGGACTGAATTTTGTGCTCCAAAGGATGAAGAAGGATAGTCTGTGGCATGGCACTGGCAGTGAGGTGTCCCCACAAACGCCAGGTACAGCATTTTGCCCCTGACGCATGAAGCACCTCTGTTATCCCAACCCCTCTGCCTCTTCCAAGCCTTTATCATAGGCATGAGAAAGTAATAATCTTCAAAAGAACCAGAAAGTGCAAGCAGAAAAACAAGAACAAGACAAGAGTAGATACTTTACCCTGTAGTTACATGATGACACATGCTATTGCAGGTCCAAAACGAAGTACACTTGTATACTGTTTAAAAAAAAAAAAAAAACAACTGTCAAAATCAGAAGGACAAAGAAACAAAAATATCACCCATCCCACTATACTATGTTGAAACAGACATCATAAAAATAAAATATACTCTATTATGTGAGAAACAAAACCTAGACTGAGTTGAAACTGACCCTGCCAGTCACAGTGGTCTTTGTTTCTACATCAGACGTTTCTTCACCAGAGAAGTTATTCTGCAGACAGATATAGTTATGTTGTCAAGTGGTATTCCTCACAATGTTATTATATAGTGAAATAGAAAAATAGTGTATAGAAAATAAAGACAAACAACAGCATCTTAAAAAAAAAGTCTCAGAAGCAAATAGTTACCTTGCAATAGGCACCAAAGAACTTTTATTTCTCAGAGTAAGCATTCTGAAATAAAGACACCGCAAATAAGGAGGGGGTAGAGAATAAATAAAGAAAATAAATTAATTTCCAAGAATGAAACTTCAGATCTTTGTTTACCACCCTCACGAAATTGTTATTTGGTGTGTAACAGACATCTGAATGTGTTTATCATATGCAAAAACTTTACACACAAGTTTTGTGCAATTTGTTATCTGTACCCAGATAAAATTTTGTCAAAGCACAGTGCGCACTCTAGCAGCAAAGAGCCCAAAAAAATTTCAGGAAAAGAGGAATTGTTAGGATTTGGAAGAAAATCCATGAGCTGGCAGTGTGTGTTGTACTTTGTTCCCTCCCTAAGGAAAAGTCATTGTCAGGTGTTAGAATGAATACAGGTCCAAGTTTTGCAATGATGTGGCCTGAAAAATTTATAAGGGTAAAGCACATGTAGATCCAACCCCTGGCTACCAACAGGGGTCAAACTATGGTCCCTTCTGAAAGATAGCTGTGAAAGGGACCATAGGGGTGGGACCTCAGGGTGGGAAGGAAGGGAG
Source organism: Scolopax mira (assembly GCA_004320125.1). Lineage (NCBI taxonomy): Eukaryota > Metazoa > Chordata > Aves > Charadriiformes > Scolopacidae > Scolopax > Scolopax mira. The sequence continues at coordinate 231,373 of BJBW01003845.1, forward strand.
GAACAAAGTGATACCAGGGGGATCCCACAGCTGCTGAGAAACACCTGTCCCACAGCAACAGGTCCTGCTTTACATCCCATTCATCACAGAGCACCTGAGACATCTATCAGCTTTAAGCAACATTGTTGAGTAAAAAAACAGTCAATAGCTGGTCCATTCCACCCAGGGTCCTGTCTCTTACGGTGACCAGATGTCTGAGGAAAGGGAATAAAGAGGCAGGGTGGTAACTGCCTTCCTGCTTCTGCCAGAGAGCCTTCCAGATGTTGGCAGCTGGATGCTGGAAGCATCTATGTCCACATCTTCATGTGGATACCTCCAAGAATGTATCTAACACATTTTATAAGCCATTTGTAACATTATTCTCCACTGTATGAGAAAAATGAGCTCTAGAAAAAGCTTTTTTCTTCATCTGTTATAAACCTGTGACCTCCTAACACCAAGAAGAATAGCCTCGTTCCCTTCACCTCGGCTGCTGTGGGATCAGCCTCCACGAGCCACACCAGCATACACTAGCACTGTGCTTTGGGGTTGTTCAGCCTGGAGAAGAGGAGGCTCCAGGGA
>BJBW01003845.1:232121-261332 GCA_004320125.1 Scolopax mira
CAAGGTGAGGCTTGACGAGGCCCTGGGCAACCTGGTCTAGTTGGGGGTGTCCCTGTGACTGGGAGGGGGTTTAAACTAGATGACCTTTGAAGGTCCCTTCAATGATTAAATGATTCTATGATTCTGTGCTTTAGCACTCACCCCATGTGGTTTTTTTGGAGGGTTTTTTGGGTTTTTTTTTGAGGAAACCTACAAATATTAGAAAATTTTCTCCCCAGCATAGAGGAAAAGCTGAATTTTCATTCCAGATGTAGAGTATGCATTGCTGTGAACATCTCTTGGTGGAGTTACAATGCAATCTGGAGTTTTTATAATTTCCTACACATCCCTTTTGTCTCTGAGATCAGGTGAGAAGTGGAGATCAATCCCAAATTGTTCCTGTCTGTGAAACCCAGAAGAAGAACGCTGAGGTTGAGAGAGTCTTGGATCCTCTGAAATCTCTTCCCATCTCTCTCTTCTAGCAAGAAGACCACTTTTTCCCTGTCTATTTAGTTTAAGTAAGTCATATTAAGATCTAATCTTAATATTCAGAGTATAAATACTTAATATAAAGTTTTAAATCAGTTGTTTATAAGCTAATTATAGAAATTCTTATTAGCATAGAAATTTTATAGAGACTCTTGGTCTATCAGACTTAATACTAACTAAATATTAATAACATTAATTAAACACGAAAATACCTTTTATCTTACTAAATGTCTGTGAGTTATTTCTATCTGTGCTTTCAAGTATGGACCAGTTTACACACAATCTTAGTTGGCTGTGTTTGCATATACTGTTTCAGGGGAATGAATGTCAAAAGTAATTTAGGAGGGTGTACTGGGAAGAAGAATTTGTGTTTTGGAATCAAATATATAACTCTATTGAAAAACCAAAACCTGAAAAATATGAGGCAAGTTCTATCAGGGTATTCCCAGGATCAATCAGCCTCCTTCCCAGTTTAGCCAATGCCAATAAATCCTAGAACCACCTATATTCATATGCACAAGTAAAAGAAGTTGACATTTTGATTGACTAAGAAATTACTATGTGCCCATAGAACACAGTAATGCCAGAGACTATATTTCTAAACCAGTACACTTGGTTTCTGCATTTAAAAAAAAAACGAAACCAAAACCAACTAAACCAAACAAAAATGTCACAACTGAAAATATCAGCATGTTTGCATACAGAAATTAGACTTGCACATAAAATAATCAGGTACTTAGCTAGTCCTATGCCTATTAGCATTCATTTATTTGAATATATGCATTTAGTTATTTTGTGCATATAAATGTTCAGGACCTACCATTTCAGAGATACTGAAAATCAGTACTATTGAGTCCCAATAACCAATGGGGAAAACAGTCATATGCTTTACTTCATTATTTCATAAATTACTTTTCTCTACTAATGTAAAGTGACTTATTTCACAAATGATAATTAACAAATTATTAAAGAACTATATTAGTGCTTTTTGTTTTGAATTATCTCCAGTGCACAGGTAAGAATCTGGATTTCACAATACTTTCTGGAGTATTAGGAGATCTTTCTTAATCCCGTTATAAAACATTTTATGTATTTTATGTCACCTTTTCTGAAAGCACTGAGGCATCAGATCTTCTCAGTAAAGCTTCTGCACAGGCTGACTTTTGCCCAAATCTACATAAATTGAAGATAATGTAAAAAAAATGGAACAATAAGCAACAGAGATCAAGCATTTGGTCATATTAGGAGTCTGAGCCAATAAATAGGTTTATGTTACATTGTATTATCAATAAACATGCAGGCAGTTATTTTTGCTGGGCAATAAGTAGGTAAGATTCAGAATATTGACCCAAAAACAAACAAACAAAAAAAAGGATTTATTCTGAAACCAGAATTTCCTTGCAGCCAATAAGCAAGAAGAACCAGAAAATTTTCTCACTACACAACGAATTAACAATTAAAGTCTAACTATGAACGTGACATTAATTCAGAGTCATCCAGAGCAATTTGAACGTGCTGGATGATCTGTATCTGAGGAAGTGAATTTCTCCTGAAAAAAAGTATTTTTTGCCAGTTAGGGAGATACTGCAGGTTTGACAAATATTTGTTGCGGTGCAAAGCTGGGAAGTTGGCTCTGAAATTACTGAAAGGGTGGCTGTTGTCCATCCTGGAAGTGGAGGTGGTGGCCAGGAGACCCCTGCAGAGGGGAGGTGATGGAGCACTCAGCTGCTCCAAAGGTTGTGGCACCTCTGGAGGTCACGGAGGAGCAGACACAGGTCACTATGTGAACAGGCTGCCGCAGGCCATTTCGACCACCATTTTCCTTCCTACCTGTTTACTTGTGTCTACGCACAGGCCAAATATATCTTATGACTCATAAAGTGCACATATTTTTAGGCACGTACCTCGGGGTGCGAAGGAGAGCGGAGGGAATAGCAATAACAGTAAAACCTGCAGCAACAAGTATGTGTTAGTCTGACATTAATGGGTACAGTATGGATTTTGTGTCATTTTGCCAGAATGGAGCAGGACTGTCAAGGCAAATTCAATTTGCCACAATACTCTTGCAAGAATATCTGCATAACAAAAAGGTCAAGTGGTCCAAAAGAATATCTTTTAACGTATTAGAGCTGAATAGCTTTGTGAGGTCTACCTAGCAAAACACACTATTTCCTACCCAGCTTACCCCTGCATTAAATAAGGTGGACTGTATTCTGCTGCTCTGATCTTTTAAGTTACTCTTTTTTTTCTATTAGGAAATTAGAAGTGAAAATGGGTCTAGGAGAGATGATTTGTGACAGCCATGGCAGATTGTGCATCTGACAAGTATAAGCTCTAAGAATAAAAGAGCTTTTCATAATTTTATTCCAAAGTGACATTCGATGGGATTTAGGCTTCTACATTGCTCAGACACTTTTGAAATTTTTCCCCATGAAAGGGGAAAAAAAAAAAAAAAAAGAATCCATTCATCAGATGAGAAAATTACAATCTTAACTCCAAGCTGCAAGAGTCTTCTCAGAGAGGCAGTTTCAAGATGTAACGGTGGTTATAGCAGAAATGACACAGCAAAAAAAGCCTACCAAGTTGAGGCAAAGCCATCCCTGCTCCTGCCACTCACATATGGACTCTCCTCCAGACCGTGAGTTGTCTGGGGACTTTTACTGGAGATGGAGGAGAACAAAAAAAAGAAAAAATAGCACAATGGCTATGAAAATAACTGAAATAATTTTACTAAATGTGCAGGCATTTCTTCATAAGTGGATCATATTTTGCCTTGTGCTTTGTTTGTTTTAAAAATATCTAAATAAATGACAATGCAGTCTGAACCTTCCTTTCGTTGTTAAAAACATGTCAAAAACCAAAGATGTTTATTTCTTGCTAGTAACTTCCAGAATAGGAGCTCTGTAGAGAAAAGTCAAGCCATGCAATTGCACGTAGATAAGATGCATAAACTGCAAAAACATCTACTGTACCTATAAAAATCTTAATCTCTTCAAATCCCTTTGGGCCTGTATTTTGTTGCTCTTTGCCTTATGGATTTACTTACGCAAGCACAGAGTAGGTGTAAGGTTAGGGCAAAGACAAATTAAGTCTTTTTAACTACAGAGAGCAGTCTGTGCAGGTGGAAAACTGGTTGATATTTTCAAACTAAGGGATTTAGCCAAACAGTTCCCACTGAAATTAATTAGAAGTGAGCAGATTATTCTCTCAGTTTGCCTTAAGAAGCCTCAAGCACAGAGTATAAATGAGAAATGGGATGGGAGGAGGGGGAAAAAGTGAAAGCCCCATAAACCTTTTAAACAAAAAATAGTTCTAGGCAGAATGTGTGTTTCACTTGCAAGAGCCAAAAGATATGGATGCTTTCTGTAATATAATGCATACCAAGACACAAACTCAAGCCTCTTGGGTTACTTCATAAGTACAAATTACTACATTACTTCTATCCTTTAGAACATGGGGATACACAGGCATGTAGGAAAAAAAGAAGAAAAAAAAACAACAGCAAAAAGCTTGTAAATAGAAATTTAAGGCTATAATCCCCCCTAATTTTTCTCTCGGAAGTTGGAATAAAGCTGAATATTAAATATCAGCTTTACTACTTGTAGTGTAAGTTTACTGCAGATATACAGTGGCATGGCATATCCCTTAAAATGCTTAAAGATCCCTTTCCTTGGAAACTCAAGGTCAGTCCATACTGAACATATTTGCAGTGGAAAACTATGAAGAACAGGATCCCATAAAATGCCTGAAGCTTTAACCATCCAGTTGGGCCTGAAACTTTAACCATCCAGTTGGCCAGCCAAAAGGCTGCCTTTTGGTATTTAACATTTCCATTTGGAGACACTTGAACATCTTTACCACTTTAAGTAGATTAAACTATAAATCAAAGCAGATTGAATCATACTTCTTCATCTTTAAGAATGATACTGTAGCTTCTGTAATGGATATCCTTGTCACTGAATTGGTCGTCTCTGGAAGCATTGCCCGAGACATGGTTTTCCATTGAAAATGGTGACCCCTTTACAGGTGACAGCCACCTCAAGTAAGCAGCAAACTGATTTTTGCAGGGTACTCAGTGCAACGCTGCCACGGAGGCTGCACACATTTTGCCTGTTAATTTGAAAGTCCATCCACATTCCTTTAAAGTCCCAAGCCTGTCAATTACTTTGAAATTTGCTTTGAAATGCATAATTTTGAATGGTCAATCCGGAGTTGGGTGAAAATTTTATTTTAATTTTGTGGGAGAAAAAAAAAAAGCAATAACTTAAAGTTCTAAGCATATTTTGGACTAAATAAGTCTTTTTCAACACACTGTACAAAAGAATGAAAACATAAGTCTTTATTCCTCTTGGAATGAGTAAATGCACCTAACTGAAGGAGAGGAAACCATATCAAGCAATATGGGGTCTGTAAAAAACAAGAATCGTCATGAAGGAAGAGTATAATAGAGCATTCATTTAATATAGTAGAATGTCATTATTTTTTTTTCCTATAAAAACTTACTTTTTCAATATCATGGATGGTTGCCTCAAATTTCCTTCTTCCTCACTTCTCTCCCTTCTTTTCTGGATTGTTGGCAGTATTTTCTGAAGCCCAGTGCCCAAAAAGTACATATTGAAATGCCCTTTTAGGCTTTTCACACAGACTTCTGCAATGACTAGTTTTTCTTGCATTGCTACAAGCAGAAGCCACTTCAGAGCCATGGCACTATCTTTAATCTGTCTTTAGGACAGTCCGTGCTATTGTTTTTATTCATCTTTCACCTCTCACTGAAACATTATCTCCATTAGACAATGACAACAGCACTGATGATGACCACTTATGTTAAAGCAAAACGAATTTATTCTAAGGAGTTAGATGTTCATTCTGCCATGGTCGGGTTCCATCAGTGCACACCCAGAATGACTCCATCAACCTCTTCCTCCAGGCTTTGAGTTAAAAAAGTGCTCCTTATAACCCATCTGCTCATGGGTCCATAGCATCACAGATCAGACTATACTTTTAGTTACCTTTTGTGCATCACCCTAGCTAGTTACGCTAGTGAATTTCAAAATAGTGTGCAAGAAAAATGAGGGTAAGTTCAAGGTCCCTTCCAATTTGTTGTCCCACTAGTCATGGTAACCGCCTGTTTGAGAACAAATGTCATGGATCAAATGTTGAAAAGTCATTTCTTCTTAGTAGCATTTCAGTGGCTTTTTTCTAAAACTGAAATTAAATGCTTTCTGCTTTTGTGACAAAACTCTGCTAAGGTCAATGTAAGTTGATTTCTGAAAAGTCTGAAAACAATGACAACTGTTACAACATAAATACATTTACAGAGAGCTTTAAAGGTAAGGAAAGCAGGCTTGAACAGATGAGATTTTACAGCCAATTCAAAATTAGGAGTTGAAATAAAACTTTACATTATTCATGATTCTTTTGGAAGTATCTTTAAGAAAAAAAAAAATTACGTTCTACACTGTGGTTATTTATCCGCTGCACCAGGTACATTAAAAAACAAATAAAAGATGCCATCCCTACCAGGAAGAATTTATATGTCACCCAGATGAAAACAACGTGGTAGAACAGGGCAGGAAGAGAGGACTTTACAGCAGTAAACTTAGATAATTTATTAGAATCATTCATGCTTCCTGTTACTCAACTACACATTATTTGATTTTCTTGCCTGGATCATTTCCTCATTTCCTGTTTTTGCTGTTGTGGGGCAAAGAAAAGTTTTGACTAATAGCATTTGTTTTGGAAGGGATGTGTGTCTTCTGAAGAAAGGAGAAGAAAGGAGCTTTTGGCTTACAGAACTAGGGAATACATTGTGGGGGAAGTCAAAGAAACCTCAAAGGATCCAAAGAAGATCTAGAAATAAGGCCAAAGCAATGAGATCTCATAGGTAGGTCCAAACACAACTGTGCAGAGACTTTAAGAAAATGTAGAGCAAAGGCAGAAAAATAACTGAAAGATGGCATGATATGGAAAAGTCAGTAAAAGAATAGACTTCTGATGAAGTGGAAGAAAACAGCATTGACAACAGAGATGAAGGGGACAGAGTATCCTATGGAGAAACCGACTGAACCCAAATGATGTTTGGATCACAATGGCAGTGGTAGATGGATTTACAAATGGACTCACCAAGGAATAACTGGAAAAACTTTAACTCCTCCACGACTACAAAAACAAGCATGGTAAATTGTCATTGATGACATCCCTGGTAACTTCGTCTATGCAGATATTCAGTTTCAACATACTTAAGTTTATCTTGAGCCTGTTTATATACAGAAAAAAAAAAAAAAAAAAAAAAACAAAAAGAAAAAGGATGAGAGAGAACCAGATATATATGATTGGGCAGAGGGAAACACGTCTGAGGAAGAGAAGCAGTTTTTGCAAGTCCTGGACAATAACAGCTCCAGAAAAGCTCATACCATCCTGCGGAGACAAAGTACAGAAAAGGAATGAAAATCAAGAAATAGCTGTACTCTCTGGGTAGTCGTTTCACAGAGAGTTTGTATGAATTTGTACCTTTCTGGAATGCTTATACAGCCTGAACATGCAGAGCAGGCTGCTCCAGTTTCCTCACTTAATGAGCTTGCTTTTTTGACCTCTGTATGACCCTGTTTAAGTACTTTTTCCTTAAAACAGAAGTCAGGATGCTTACATCTAATAAGTTTAGCAGGAAAGAATTGTAACATTTTTTGGCTCAGAGCTGCAGGTTATTTGCAATTCTTTGTCATAACCTTAGTGTTTTAACTTTGGGCAACATATAGCTTCCCTTTACTTCTGATACCCTGTTTCTAAAAAGGAACACTTCTTCCTCTAAGTAAGATTTTTGGTGAAACTAAAACCAACTCGATTGCCCACTACCTTGGCACCAAATCAAACTTTGACAAATACAGGCATTTGAAAAGTTTCAAAAGTGCTTGATTGTCATAAAAGTAGAAACTTTTACTAGATGACATAAGGATAAGAGCTAGGCTGGGGGTGAGGAAAGCAGAAATGATAAGAACTTGGTCAGTTAAAAAAATGAAATTTGAGATTTGTGTATATACATTTTGCAATTTGCGATGGCATATATATTTTCTCAACATGCCATCTACCGAAATCTTATTTGTCCTATAACCAAACCATTCCTCTGTCTATGTAGGTTTTCTCAGCCTTTCCTCTGCCTTCCCACCTGCTTGTCAATTGCTCGTGACCAAATCACAGGCTCTAGAAGACTTACAGGCTCTTCTACAATATCATTGCATCATGGTTTGCTCAACATAAACAGAAAATTGTTTGAAGACAGCACAAACAGCAAAAATACAAAGGGAGGGTAGTAAAATTAGGCACACAGGGGAACCAGGGGTACACTGGTGGTTGGACAGGAGTATTGGGTCTTATTCTGGGCCCACCAGTTTAAGACATAGACAGACTGGACAAAGTCCAACTAATGGCCACCAAGATAAGTAAGGGACTAGGGCATCTCTCCTATGAGTAAAGGTTGAGAGAGATGGGACTGTTCCCAGAGAGTCTGTGGAGTCTCCATGCTTGGAGATATTAAAGAACCACGTTGACGTGGGCCTGGGAAATCAGGTCTAGGTGGCCCTACTTGAGAAGGACTGGTGGCCTCCAGAGGTCCCTTCCTACCTCAGCTGCACTGTGATTTTTTGACTGAGGCTGGGAGCTGGAAGATAAAACCTTTATCTCTTATAAAGAGAAAATAAAAAGGACCAACAGAGTTTCTGCACAGAAAGGGTACAGTTTGTGAAGTACAAAGAATTTGCCTACAGAGACAAAACAAAAGTTTGGGCTAAGATTAGGAGATCTCAAAAGGGTTGGATAATAAAGTCTTACACGCTCCTGTCAATACTTTTAACAAAAAGTAATTTAATTAAAAGAAACACAAAGAAGATAGAAGATTTAGCTGCCAGACTAGCAAATAGTCTCATGTAGTTAAAATTAGTAGGATACTAAATGAAGTGGAAAATGACTGTAGCTAAGTGATATTACTGCTCATAGCAAACAGGATTTTAAATTAATAAACATGAATGTATTACTCCACTGTACATTGTGCAATAATGAGGGATGCTGATGTTACACATGCATCAAATGTCAGACCACGGTGTGACAGAAGAGTTCATGGCAATGCAGAGGTGTGCGCCAGAAGCCTGGGAGAAGGCCTCCACTGAAGAAATCTCCCAATGTGAAATCACCCTAACAATCTCAGTGAAGCTCTTTATTCTCAAACACATTATGAAATCCTGAGCTACAGAAAGGGAAAAAAAAAAGGATCAAAAGAGTGGATGCACAATAGAGCTTTTTCTTCCTAATCTCTGCTGCTTAGAGGGAGAGAGGCAGAGGTGCTTTTCAGAGACTGTGTCCTTATGTTTTCAGCAGTGAAGAGGCAAAACCTTTCCACTCCAAGAGCTTCTTGGAGAGGGGCACCTTAACAGTCCCAGGAAGAGGCAGAAATACTCTCTGCTTTCAAGATGCAAATAAAAACCTCAGGTACCATCTAAGGTATAAACTCTTTAATCATTTCCCTTATCTATGGCCACCACATGGCCCCCAATCCTGCAAGCAGATACCTGCAGCAAGTTGTACAAGAAGCTCCTTGGTCTTAATTAGGCCTTAGCACAATGTTAGCCTCCGTTTTTCTGGAGCCGAAAACAGGACTGCCACCCACTCTTGAGATCTGATCTTCTTCATAGAATTTAGTCCCTTCAAAAATTTCATTTTCAAAAAGTGGAAAAAAAAATAGTACTTATTATAATAACACGCAGAGATGGCTTAGTTTTTATTCACTCTGGAACAGGCCAATCTAATAACCAAGGTCACCAGTCTTGAGCTTCTACGTGACATGTGTTATAACTAAATATATGTACTTATTTGCATTGATTCTTCTTGCAAGCCAATTGAATTTGCAAATCATTTCCATCTGCATACTTACATAATTTGACAACTTTGCCCATCCTCAACTAACTTATTTTTAGCTTGCTACAACAGCTCAGAAACATTAAATAATTATTACTTATGCTACACTAGTTTGCAGGGACTACTGCAATCAAGTTTGTAGCCAAGACTGGGCCACCATAGCAGACTATCTATTGTGAGTGTCTTTACCTAAAAAGAGTTTAACCAGGAAAGAATGAACATATATGAAACAGCAGCACTAAGTAGGGTCTTGCCTGATGTCCTTCATCATCTTCATGTCCTCTCTGCTAGGCTCATGGTGCCTCTCAAGTGGTGAACATTTTCCCCTCAACTTTTTCATTAAAGTTTCCTCAGTTCATTTAGTGCAATTTCTTTTTAACTTTTCAAAATATCATTTGACAAATTTTGAGGATCCAAACGTTTTTCCACAGACACGTTTGTTAAATTAATTTCTAATTCAAAATGTCATGCTTTTGCACTTCATGCATTCAAAATGTCATATACAAGTGCCATGGCAGCAGACTATGGAAATCTTGGCTTGTGGAGGGAAGACGGGAAGGAATACAGTAACAGATGCTCACACATATTTATAGACTATTGTACATAGAGACAGACACACAGCAGGTAAGGCTAGGACAGAGAGGGATGCAGTCTTCTCTGGAGCCTCTGCGTGCTCATTTAAAACCCCCTAAATATTCCAGGTTAGATTGTGACTTTAAACTCTATTGACAGTATGGCTGGAAATTTCCAGTCGTGCAGTCGGTGCTTCCACAACTTCTAAATAAAAGAGTTGCTGTCTCTTAACGGCACATCTAACCTTAGCTCAAGGTGTAACCTGCCTCTCCTGGGTCTTACCGTCCCGTTTGCTGGTCTGCGGCACGTCACGTAGAGCAGGCCAAGGAAACACAGAGCAATTTTACTGATTAAATCTCCCAGTGGAGATCCCAATGGAACCCAGGGCCATTTCTTTGGCATCTTCCAGCTTCTCTGTATAGCTGAATAGAGCCATAAAGAAAATCTAATTCCTGGGCACTTGGGAATCCTGGCAGGGTCAGTGTTTTTCTCTTCCTCCACTCCATGTTCTTCCTGCAGTTCTCCAGACTGGAAAGCCAAACATCAACAATTACAGGAGAAGCCTTTGGAAGGTGCCAGCAGGTGGCAAAGACCATAAGGCAGCCGTAAGTCTGACCTGCACTGTGCCAGCCTTTACCTGAAGCTGCTTCAGTCATCATCTTCTTCAGGTATGCCTTTTGAGGCATACCTGCTTAATACTGCTTTTTAATTTAAACAGTCACAGGTATCAGCTAAGAAAAAGCATTAAGTTTTTATCCAGCTATCATGTGTAATCAAAAATGGCGTACAGTATTAAAATGCCTTTTCTGTCTTAGGTGGTTTCAGTAACCACCATCAATATACTTAGTTTAAAAATTCTCAGTTCAAAAGAGAAGCTTAAAATGTTTACTGCTCTTAATGTCCCTGAGAATTTCAGAAGAATTTTTTGGAGAACAAAGTGCCTGGAAACATATCATTTTATAAGCTGACAGGACACTGTTAAAAAATTCTTCTTTAGTAATTGTTTTCTTTTAACCAGAAACAAGAAAGTCAACAAACCAGAAACTGAGGTAGCTCCTCAGTGCGTTTCATCACAGCCTTGAGTGAAAATAGGATTTAGCACCCTTCCCCTTAAATGCAACTTCATGGTGGCAGAGAACAATAATGTACACAGACAAAAAGTGACAACCTTCCTCACCTTGGGGCACTGCAAAACTGTATTTCACAAGATACAGAAAGATGAAAGAAAAGGTCATTTTTTGCTGCCCTTTTTTTTTTCTTCTTCTTTTTTTTTTCTTTTTTTTTTTTTTTATTTCTAGTCCTGAAATTCATCCGGAAAGCAAGAATCCCACAAAAGAAAAAGAGGTCACACACAAGAAAGGGGAAAAGGAAAATATGCTTCTTTTACATGCTACTCCAGTTATTTTCATTATATTAGAGTTTAGATGCTAAGAAAGCCACTACTTTGCAAAACAGATTGACACTGAACCACGTGATACTAAGGCTACAGCCTAACTTAGTTAATGTTAGCACCACAATAGCTGTGATTTCTCTGTGACTGCTTAGAGCAATCCATGCTTTAGCTGGTGATAGGAGTTTACAGAACAAACCCAACACCCACAGTGAGCAGAAGACTCATGTCAACAACGAGCGTGTTCCTTCCTGAAGTCTTCAAGATGGATGTCTAATATCTGTTGCACTTTTCCTGTCTTACATGTATGCACTATAATTCCACATTTCTGTAGCATCACAATTAAAAACTGAACTGTGACAGGGATGTAAAAATAAATTGGCATAATTTTCCTGGGCTCCTGACCTTTTCTGGCTCTCACGTGCTCCTCTCGGTTGTACATCAGACCTTGTCCCAGCCCCCCTCCCCCCCAAAAAAAAGTACCAGTCTAAGTTAAAAAGAACAGAGGAATCATATTGAAAGAAAAACTGCAAATCCTTAGGACACTGCAAAGGTTCTCCAAGTTTAGGTCTGCACTCTCATATCTTGGAAGTGACTATTGAGTACAGAAGTCAAGTATGGATGTAAGAGGCCAAGACAGACACAGAATCCAAATCACTACTTCTATCATGGAAATAGAAGCAAAAGGCCACTTTTGGGATTTGAATGTGGCCCAATCACTAACACAAAGGAAGAGTTTTGTAAGATATAATCTGGTTTTACTGTCAGATTTTTTCCCATTTATTTTAATTACTTCAGGAGCCTCCAAGTGTTGCAACATAAATAACTATTGATACTTGTGAAGGACAGCAGAGAATGAGAAAATTATCTCCTGTCTTTTCATATAAATATCTCAAGAGCAAAGGTATAGGAATAAATAATCAAGAAAGAAAAGGGGTGTGTGGGAGAGTAAATAGAAAATGAAAACATGAATCATACCTTTGTGGTGAGATGTTTCTGAAGTTTACAGCAAAATCTGCTCCTTGTGGTTTACTGAACTCTGATCATTTTTCTTGAAGGATTAGTAGCAATTATCATTAAGGTTCAAGCATTTAACTGTGACTGCTGCAATAAATCTTATTAAAATAACTGAAACATACTTTTTTTGCATGTGGCAACCTGTCTCTGAATCACAACCATCTGTACATAGTTATTGCCTGGTGCACACAGATGGCAGTAAAACAACTATAAAGCTATACCATTCTTTAATCATAACTTCTAACACAACTAAACAAAGTGAAATTTGAGTCAGACCATTAGCATTTGAAAGACTATATGATCACTGTAATTAACAAATACACTTTAGAATCCTGTTATAAAATGTTTTATTGGTTTCTGATTGAAAAAATAATAACAACACTTGCACTGGGCAACAGCTTGCTTTAATCTTTGACAGCTCATTTAAAGAAATCATATGTTAACAATAGAATCACAGTCTTAAAGTTTTTATACTGCACAGTTCCTTTACAGATTTAAAATGACAGTGAAAGGTAGTAGAATAATTTATTCCTTCTTGCTTAAGGCACAGAATCATGAATGCTTCAGGTCAGTAACTGCAGGGCTACACTAAACCCCTGTCACTCCAAATCAGTTACAAAGTGAGCATCTGTACTCTCTGCTTAGCCTTCAAGCAAAAGGAAAAAAAAAAAAAAAAGAAAAAAAAAAGGGAGGGAAAAAAAAATCCACATTACTTACAAATGCTGGGCCTCTGAACATGAACAGTTCTAAATTAAGCCAACAGGAAGCTTCCCAAACACCTTTTTTCTACATAATACCAAATTTTGACTTGCTAGATCCGGCACCATCTTATTAGGTAGAAGGCACCTACATATTTGTTCTTCAAATGCCTGATCTCTTACCATAATTTTGGTTTGGAGATGAAATGGGAATTTATACTAATGGCTGTCAATTGATTCAAGATCTTAAAAGTGCACTCACTGGTCAGATTTGGAGACCCGTAAGCCTACTAACAAAATAAGCTCTCCCACAGAGACATATTAATAGTTCCACCACAACATGTCTCTGCTTTACCTAATAAAGTTCACTTTGTACAGGACTGTCCATACTTCATCCCCTATTCACCTCCAACGCAGACATGGGTAGAAAACATCTTCTGAGTCTACCACCTCCCTTTTACCTGAAGCAAGAGAAGGACAAGGAAATGACAAGGAGCTGCACTGTCATGGCTTAAAAATCTACCCCTTATCATCTGACCCACATTAACTAAAAACATGGATGCTTTTACCTCACTACAAAAGCCAAAGCCGAGGCAAAGCTCTTTCTAAACAGAAAGCAAGAATGTGGTCAGTTGCATGGTTCGTTTGAGGAGAGGCAGCTTGTCAAGCTATGGTGGCCTGCTGCAAACCCATTAATGTTTCAGAAAGCATTTTCCAGCATCCTCTGGTCGGCTCAATCTCTGTGAGGGTAACTCTCAGAGAAATCAGAAAGGAACTGAAGAAGGCAGCAGGTCCCCAGATTAAGGCTGCTTGTACTGTGTTGTGAGACTGTCAAAGCACCAGATGAAAACTGAACAAATTTAGATTTAAAGTACTTGAATAGGCTGTCTTGGTATTTAAATGGATGATTTGGTCTTTTATAGTTTAAGTGTAGTTCAGCTACAGAAACATTTCACAGAGTATACAAAAGAAGTTTCATTATGAAATTATTCACCGAGATGCCCACAATATTTGTCTTTTACAAGCACCCTGTTTTTGCGTGGTATTAAAGAGGCACATGTTTATCTCAGTCCTTTGTCAGCTCTGAGAACAAATAATAGGAGACAGATGTGGCGAATGTATATGTATCTTGTGAAGCATAATAGCGATTCCTTGATGGGCTTAGGGTAAGCAATTGCCCTCCCTGGGGCATATTTGAACTGTTTGAGATTCTTTGCTGCCAGCTACACAGCTTGCTACCTGTCAGGAACTGGAATTGGCAGAAAACAGCTGGTAGAAATCAATGGATGTGCCAGTTCTGGTTCATCCAGCAGAGATGCTGTGGAACAGTGCCGTAACTCTGATAGGAATTAGGCAGCACGAACACGTTTTATTTGCACATAGCTCCAGTGCCTTCTCAGCCAGGGAATATTAAGGTTCAAATGATGTTAAGTGATTATTACATTTTAAAACCTGACATTCACATAACAAGTAATACAAGAAATGAGTTGTAAACAAGCAAAAAGGCAGTTGCTCAATAAGGCATGCCACAAATCCCTTTGTGGGTCTGCAACAAGAAATGTCAGCAGTGTTATTGGATGTGTCAGTCCTGGGAACACGACAGAAGAAGAGCTCAGGGATGCTGGAGCTGGAGGTCTTTCAGGACAGCAGCCTCCAAGTGCACAAAGGGTCTAACCCAACATTCTGGAAGACAGGCAAATAAACTGAGCAGCCTGGCTTGGTGGGTAACTCATGACAGAGCTCAGGTGCAAAGCTGCAGTATATGGAAAGACCATATCACAGAATGAGAGAAAGATACAGGGTTGGAAGGGACCTTTGGAGATCATCCAGTCCAGCCCCCTGCCAGAGAAGGGTCACCCAGAGCAGGTTTCACAGGATGGCATGTAGGAAGGTTTTGAATGTCTCCAGAGATGGAGACTCCACCACCTCCCTGGGCAGCCTCTTCCAGGGCTCTGCCACCCTCACAGGAAGGAAGTTCCTCCTCATGTTTAGATGGAACATCCTATGTTCAGTTTTGTTCCCCCTTGTCCTGTCACTGTGCACTGCTGAAAAAAGACTGGCCCCATCTTCCTACACCCATCCGCTAAGTATTTATAGGTGTTGATCAGTTCCCTCCTCAGCCTTCTCTTCTGCAGACTAAAAAGACCCAAGTCTCTTAGCGTTTCAACAAAGCAAGGACTGGCTACAAAGATAAAAATTTGGAATCATTCCTAGGTACAGTGTTAGGATGTTGCTTGGAAAACCCCAGATTAACAGCAGACTTGCAAGGAATGTCAAAGACAAAAAGAGCTTCTACTGGTGCATCAGTAGGAAACTACTGAACAAGGGGAAAATGGGGGAAATTGCTGGAACATGATTTCCAAGAGCAGACACGGATGAGGATGAGGTGTTCAATACCTTCTTTGCCTCATTTATCACCATCAAGGTCTCACAGGCCTCAAGGAGAAGAAGTGGATGGATGAGGGTCGAGTCAGAGATTATTGGAGAGAACTTGATCCATTCGAATCCACAGGTCTAGGCAGGATGGCTCCAAGAGAAAGTGGAGAGAACTAGCTGATGTCATTGCGAGACCACTCTCTATCATCTTGAAAAGGTGATGGAGATGAGGGAGATCCCTGACAAATGAAGATAGGCAAATGTCAGTCATCTTCAAAAAAGGCCAAAAATGTGACCTTTGGGGTCAGTCAGCTTCTGGTAGAAAAATCACTGAACATATTTTTGTTTAGAGAATTTGTTCACATTTGTTCAGAGAATAAGCTAACTAGGAAGAACCAGCATGGTTTTATACCAAGCATAAATCATGCCAGATCATCCTGATTGCTTTCTAGGCCAAAGTGACTGGATCCATGGACAACAGGGGAGCAGATAACATCATTGAATTCAGCTTTCAAAGACTTTCAATTCTGCCTCCCACAGGACTTGCATTCCAAGTTAAGATGCTATGACCTGCTTAGGTGGAAAACCAGACAGTTGCACGGTCAGACTCAGAGGATGTTCATTAATGGGCTATATTCTACCTGGATGTTAGTAACAACAACACAGATGTTAGTCCTAACACCTTTATCGATGATGAGGAGGAGACAGTGGGCTGACCACACTCTCTTCAAGGTTGCAGATGACACCAAATTGGTGGAACCAGATGATAAGCTTGTGAACAGGGTCATCATACAGAGACACTTAAGATGGGATGGAGTTAACAGCCCTATAGAAACCCTACAATATTGGACAAGAATATATGAAAAGCCCTGCATGTGGGAAGGAAGAATCCCTGGCCTCAGTACAGGCTGGCAAGCAGCTCTGATGAAGAGGATCTGGGGATCCTGGTAAACAGAAAGCTGAAGGCGTCTCTAGGGCTTTTTCTCTTTCCCTAGAGAAAAAGCAAGGCTACTGTCTCCTGGGCAGTATTCATAGCAGAATGGCCAATAAAACAAGGAAATTACTGCTTCTCCTTGACTCAGCCCTTGATGGACCATGTCTGGAATATTACACCCAGCTTTGTGTACCACAATGAAAGAATAACATTGATTAAAGTGGAGTGCAATCAGTGGAGGGCCACCAAGATGGTCAGAGGCTGGATGGAGCACATGTCCCCATGAGACAGGCTGAGGGTACTGGACTTGTTGAGTTTGGAGAAGAGTGTGGGCTTAGAGAGGCCTCCTAGCAGCCTTACGGTACCTCTATGGAGGTTATCAGAGGAATCATGGAGGTTATCATAGAATGGTCCATGGTAGGAGGATAAGACACAATGGGTATAAATCAAAACAAGAGAGGTTCCAAGTGGATATACCATGAGGATAGTCAAGCAGTGGAACAGGCATCCCAGAGAGTTTGTGTGGTTTCAGTCCTTGGAGGTTTTCAAGACGTGACTAGACAAACTCCCCTAACAACTTTGACCTTACAGCTGCTTCTTTGATCAGGGTGTTGGACTAGATGAATTTTTAAGATCCCTTCCAACCAGAATTATCCCATATACCTGTAAAATAATAGCCAACTCATGGTCATAAATGTAAAAAGGGACTAAAAAACCTTCACCACATATCTACCTAGATAGATTAGCTAGACAGACATACCTAATCTAGCCATCTACTTACATACAAAATACTTGTAAGTATTACTGTATTAAAGCCTTCTGCTGTCAGGTTTTGTGCCTACAAATTTGTTTAGCATCACAGAGTAAGTTAGCTTTAAAATGAGAAGGAAGTATACCTGGAGACAGAGGGAAAATCAATTTTACAATACTTCAGTTACATGTAATTCTCTGCCCTATCAAATGTAAACACACTCTATAAGCCCCACACTTGTGTACTCAAGAGCTGAAAATGTCATTATCACACATGATATGGTAAGAAAAACAACATCTGCACATTGAAGGAGGGCAAAATAAAAAAACCTGCTTTAAAAGAAAAAAAGAAAGAGAAGAATGGATCAGAGGTTTGCAGGGGCTTTTTGAGGAAACACCACGATGGAGAATATTTGAAACCTAAAGGTACTTTAATGTTTATATCACAGAAGTTACGGGTTTAACCAAACTCAGCCAGGCAAGTCAAAAGTGAGGAAGAGAAACTAGGCACAAAAAAGAGGGCCTAGAGGCATCCCAGCTGAGTTTGGAAGACAAGCACGAAGACTTGTTAATAATTTGTAAGTGCGACAAAAAGGCTGCCTTTCAAAGATAAATAGACCGATGCCTATTACACCTCCTCTGCCACAGCCATGGTTGAATGACTTGAATCACTTGAAATCCTCAGGAGATAGTCCTGATAAAAAAGACTGGTGTGAAAAAGGCACCAAGCAGCTATTTGGACAGATTTTTTAATTTTTTTTTTATGGAGGCATACGTAAACAAAGACAGACATAGGAACATGGACAAGGAAAACAAAATCATGAAGTATATCATCTTTTGTGAACGCAGCAGAGAAAAATTAAAATGACAGCAGCAATTTACACTGAAATACCACTCTTATGTGACCTCCAGAGATAAAAGCTTGGTTGTCTGAGTTTTCAGCAAAGCACTGGGGTTCCAGGGAGTGGGCTGTGGTGGGATTCCTCTGAGGGCACCTGCAGAGCCTATGTATTTTGCCTTGTCTATGGAGAATGCAAGCCAGCTGCAGCCCAACTCTCACCAGCACGCAAATACAGACTAAGTATCGGAAACACACACAAAGATCTCAAAGCCTGCCTAGATAAGACTACATTTTTTGTAGCTGATCTTTACTGTGATGACAGTCAGTGGAAGCCTAGGAGCTAGAGTTCCCATTCACTTAAAGCCGAGTCCTAAACAGGACCAAGTAGGCTCTCCTGGTTTGAAATAAAATAATTTGGTGTAAAGAACACATCACAAGCTTTGTCTCCCAACCAGACTTTCAGCAAATTTATAAAGACCATTGAGAACTGGTAACAGGCAAGAGAGAGATTTGGTCACTTTGCCAATTTTCTTTTTTTTGCGGTTCACTGATGGATGAACAGGTCTCGATTTGATCATGGACATGTTTTAAGAAAACAAAGCTTTCAAAGTCACCAGAGCTATAAACAACTATTTTCAAAATACTGTTTAGAAACAACAAAAGACATGATATAAACCATGAGTAGGTAAATACAGGGGTTTTTTTAATGTAACTGTTCCCTGGTCTTCAGAGATCACTGAAATACCATCGAAATTGGAGGATGGAGCACATCTTCTAACAACCCACAATAATATAACAATAAAAACCAGGAGGCTATGATGGTTTAAAAGAAAACAAGAATCTACTTTTTAGAAGACTGTAAGTGAAACCAGTAAGAGCAACCTGGTGAAAAGCAATGCCCTGTAATATTCAGGAGGTAACAGTACTGTCCACTAGCCTCAACATCTATAAAATTATTTTAAAAGTTATATCTAGCTGAAAATAAAATTTTGTTTTAATACTGCAGAAAACCAAGCCTTTCATTTATGTTTTGGTAATGAATCGCTGAAAATCCAGCACTATTTGCGATCAGTCTGCTATTCTATGTTTTCATCCAAAGTGTACTATATTTAATACTAAAGTGCCTTCCAGTCACCATGCCAACGCTTCTCTGCTTTTGCATCCTTTGATACCTGTTATTCTATCATGACCTCCAGAGTCAGTCCAGCTTAATTATGCTTCTGTCCTTCTATGCCTTCTTTTATGAAGATCCTTATCTCCTTCTGATACTACACATCACACCTTTCTCCCTTCCTCCATTAGCAAAACTTTTGTCTGCAAATAATAGCTCCAATTAAAGTGAAAAGCTCATACTACTCAAAAAAAAAAAAAACCCAGATGGTTTTGCAGATGTGTCTGATAGCTCCTAAGGCAACCATGCAAACTTACGGGCCTTTCCTTTGTCTCCTCATCAGCACATTACCTTTTGCAGCTTTTATTTTCTTTCAGTATTGCAGAATCAATATGCAACAAATCCGGTCTCTGTTTCTTTCGTAGACTACCACTTGAGTCATTTGAAATCGTGTTAAGTCACCAGAGCTATGCTGATTTATTCTAGTTGATGATCTGGCCATAAAATACAGTGTGGATGCCTCTGCTTTTTTTCAGAAAAACAGGGAAGTATGACAAATTGAATCATGTAGCACGGTATTTACTTCTCCCAGTGCAATGACGAACATCCTTGCTGAGACCATAGCTTCTGACGTAGGGAAGGGGACATTCATTCACTGAAGACCTGGAGAGAAAAATACACACCAGTCCCCTGCATTTTACTACTTCTGGAATGAATTAATGGCAAGAACTAGAACACAAAGCTCAGTAATCTTGTAAGTCAAAGTTACTAGCCTTTGGTTGGTGGAAAAAAAAAAAAATCATGTGAGGCACTTAAGCTTGCAGAAAGTATCCTTTGACTGGTTTTTATATGGGGATCATGTGCATCATTCTCTAATAAATCTAACCACTATAGACTAGGTATGCAGAAAAAGGGTTTTCTTTCTATTAGCTTATGAAGTCAGCAATGTGTGTCTGCAAAGTGAACTGCTAGGGAAGCCATCTGTGAACTCTCTGCTAATAAATATATAATATAAGCTTTTCAGGAACATTCTTATCTCAGAAACAGAAGGCAAATTTTTCCCATTTTAAGTTTTATGCTTTTCTGCAGAATTCTTTCTAACATTAAAAAGAACTTCAGATATTTTGTCTGATGCTGAATTATCATAATTCAAACCTTCCAGGAATCATGTAATCTGTTCTCTGCAAGAAATCAGCTCCTGTGTGTAAGGAAGTCTTTTCTTTTGTGCATCCTCTGCCCAGTCTGGGTTACTGTCAAAATAATATGAATGATAGGCATTTGGAGTTCATGCACTTTCCTTTCCCTCTTCTGCATTTTTTTCATTTCTACTCCTGCTAAATATGATGGCATAGAGAGAAATTTCTAGGCTGGCATAGAGAGAAAATTGAAGTCCTGTAGCCTTTGCATCACTAGCAATGTCTGAGCACTGAGCATATTCACATTTGATTTTGCCATTAGAATAACAACCATTGCTAAAATAGCAGCTCAAATATTCTTTACTGAATCTACATTGGTACTCACTTGCTGGGCACGTACTGTGTCCAATGCCAAGTGACCAATTGTGTCTTTCTCTGCCAAGAACAAAAATTTTTTGATAGTTACTGGACATCAGCACCAACAACCCATGGAAACTGTTCCAGATTACACTCCCTGCTCACTCCAACAACAGCCAGACAGTCTTCAAACATGAAACTCTTTCACCAGAAGGTCAAATGCCTTCAGTAAAACCTCTTCTGCATTGTGATTTTTTCAAAGACAGTAAAACTGAACCATTATTTTCAGAAAGCATCCATAAAGAGGAAAATAAATTTGAGGTGGCTCAAATTTTTTTAACCCCTAGCCCTGCTAAAATGTGGGCAAGCAGAAGAGGAGAGAAACTCAGTAGGGGTTCTGTTGCACATGTGCCAACTTATTACCTTCTTGTTGAAGTCTCATAATGTATTCCTAAATTGCATGGCTTCAGGTAGCCATCCCACCACAATGCATACACCTCCATGGTTCACCATCACATATTATATCACTTGCTGGCACCTCCATGGTGTCACATGTTCAAAGCCACTAATCTGAAACATTCAGAATTTATCCTGTTTAAACTTTGAAATTATGAGCTCGTTCCCTGCTGCCTACAAATTATGACAACCCCAAGGAGCAATAGCAATGTCCTTGTTCCTCCTCTTCCACCAACCCCTCACACCCCTCGCAGGAGCGTTTATTGAGATTACGAAGCACTCAGGACTTTAAAATTCTTATTGAAAGACTCGTATTGAAGGATAACAGCATTGCTCGACTAAAGGCAGGTTGATGAAGGATTGACTGGGTTTCTTAAGCGAGAAGCAGACTACAGCTTCCAGCTTTTGGGACTCTTGGGGCAGATGCTCAGCTTGAAGCCAGCCAGATCTGAAGACATTCTCCAGGCAGCCTGGGTACCCTCCCATGCTGTCGGTGGACCGGGAGCAGCTGCTCCAGTTCCTGGTCAGAAAGTCACCTCCTCTGCGAGAATGGAAGAAGAATTTATATATCTGGATTAACAGACACTTTCTCCCTCAATCCTCTCCTAGTCACCAGCTGCAGTTTCCCTCGTAGCTGGAAATAGCTTTAGCAGATGTCACGGAGCAAATGTGCTCCAGCAGAGCTACCCAACGGGTTTCTGTCGCTCAAGGAGCCGAAAGAGAGCTGAGATCCCGATGCACCGAACTCAGGGGCGCTGTCAAAGCCAGACAGCAACACGGGTCTTTGAGTTACCTTCCCAAACTCCTCACTGTTTCCCCAGAAAGCACAAGGCAACGCATGTGTGTGCCTCCAGAAACCAGTCCCTCTGCTGTAGGTTGTTGTGTTTTCCTCTTTTACCTTATTCTACTTGACTAGACGGCCCGTAGGTGCGAAGAGGTAACGTTGGGGCAGGACCCCCTTGCTTCAGAGATACCGAAGAAACTAATCAATGAGGCTCCTCTGAAAAAGGCAGTGGGATTTTTCCACATTTGTTTACTTGATTTATTTTCTGTTGCAGCATAGCCTGGTGCATTTTCAGGTGTGGTGGCAGGAAACAAAACAACTGTATTATGTCTCCAGAAGCATTCTGGCATCTCTCTCTCGGATGTCTCCGTGTCCCTCAAGTAGACACTGATGCACAAATGCGTGCAAAGACACTTGGGCTTTTTGGTAATGAGCCCAGGTCTCCCCCAGTTCTCTGGATAAGTGTTACTAATTTCATTTTGGTAATATAAAAGACCAGTACAAATTACTATTTTGACATAAATGGCAGGGATGGGGCTGCATTGCCTCCCCACCATGCCTCTTTTTCCACTCTTACTATTTTTGTTATGTCTATCTTACTTGGTCTCCATGGTTTATTTTCTTGTTCTTGAATTAATTAAAATAATCTTAATTCTTGACTGTAATTAAAAAGAAGCAGAAATTTTCAGGACACAAAGTTTGACTATTCCTTAATTTTTCTGTGATGGTTTGATTCAGAAGTTCTTGAAGCATATTCTACAAAGACAGCAAAGTCACAGCCTGCAGAATTACTGCAGATCTCCATTATGTATATGTAGAAGCAAAATAAATACCTAAATAAGATTATTTGGGTAATTTTTTAATTCTTAACCAGTAGAAACCATTACATACCAAACCAGGGTAATCAAGCTAAACTATTGCCAGTTATTCTCCCTGCCAATAAACCTAATGTTATATTTATGTTATTAAATAGCAAGAAATTTTGAAAATGTTTGAGTAACACATTGAAAAAGGACAGTATTAAAATGTATATGGATAATATAAATAAATATAAAATAATATAAATAGCAGAAAACTAAAGGTTTGATTTTCTATTAAGTGCTTCTCTGGAGCTTATCTGTACTATGTTTTTTACCAACAAAAATTGAAAGATCTTTATTAACATAAATTTCACCATGAAAAAAAATGTGGAAGTTGGAAAATGGAAATAAGTATTAGTTTAGTTCTCCAGGTGGAACTTTGCTGTTCTATAGTAGTCTAAATCAGGTACACTAAAATCAATCTCATGGGCCGTCAAAGGGCTGGACCAGAATCAGTGTTTATTACCAAATATTTCACCTTCACTCATGTGCTTAACGTAATTTGGTTCTTGGAAATGTTCAGCACATCATTGCACATGAGAAAGAAAAGAAAGATGAGCAAGTACTCCGGGGATCAAGCATGCTCTATATATACCATTGATTCCTGGGAGGAGGATGGGTAGGAACGCAACCAAAAAAAAGAGGGGCATGAATTTCCCTGGGACTGCTGCTGAGGACAGAACACAGATATTCTGCTCATCTTCTTCACTGTAACTTACTAAAGTACAAAAAGGGCAGGAAACTTCTGCCTCATACCAGAATTGAATTCATCAAGGATTTGACATCAGTATCCTGGAGTGGATGTAACACCCAGCAACTCCCACGTTGCCTCTGATGAGACTCTGCATGTACAGATTCACCATAAATAGATCATGTTTGCAGTTCTTGAGCCCTTATAACTTCCATTTTTGTGTTTTCATGCACTCTTGAGTGAAAGTGCAGCTTGCTGGAAGAGCTTGATTTAATGACCAACAACCTGAATGGTAACTGGTTTAATTGCTCTAGCCACAGAAAGATTTCTCCCATCAAAGGGTGGGACTAGACTTTCATTGACACCCCTGTCTCCCATTCATGTAATGTATTCATCGTAGTTCACATAAAATTATTCCATTCCATCAGAGGATCACATTCCTGCCCAGATGGCAGTACCGATTCAGACTGCACAGTTTCAAGAAAGCAGATGGGAAAAGAGGCTCTTAAACCTCTGGAATTATCCCAAATATACTGTATGCCACAACTGGCAAAAAAAAAAAAAAAAAGGAATAAGCCAAAAGGTAAGTGTAAGGCAACAGCCAGATAATGGAGGGCCCAAGAAAAGTGAATTCAGCCACAGAATGTCAGAGCCAATGCAAAATCACCCTAAAGTTTAAAAGAAACAAATGACAGAGCCCATACTTCTCAATTTGTCTTAAAAAAAGCAATGTCATGTTCTATAATGTTTAACATTATCAGGAATAGAGAAAGAATAGGGATCTTTATCTAGTTTACAAGGTTGTTTACTCACAGATAGCAAAGCACTTTACTGACATAAGTGGTTGGGTGCTTATTCCTGATTTTCCCAAAATAGAAATTTATGAAAATCAAGATGTTTGGTGAGAACATGTTGGTTGTTGCTGAGTCCCTGTAAAACTAAGAAGAATCTGCCTGGCGTCCCGCCAGCCGGTCCATCTGGCCTCAAGGCAGCCCATCAGGAGGACTCCTGCAGACCCCACGCCTCCCAGCAATTTGCCCCTTGGCCCCCCAGGAGCATGGTGCTACTCAGGAACCCCCAAATCCTCGGGTTCCCACCCAGCGGGCGATCGGAGGTGACCCAAGAAGCCTCAGAAACGCTCTCAGTATTTCACAGTGAAATGTCACTCTGACCTTCTCCAAGCAAAATGTCAGAATTTTCATTACATGGAAAATTTCAAAATGTCATTTTTGTTGCAGTTCTGAACGGTACTATTTTTAATTTCCAGAGGATAGGAATTCCAGTGTCTGTTCAGCTCCAGTCAGTACACATTTGACTTCCTAGAGAAATCCAGGCTTGGTGACTTATTGTGCAATGTCTTAATGACTTCTGTGAAGTAGAGTGAGTGAGTGAGTCAGAAGTCAAGCATACAATTCCCAGTTTTGTTCTGTAAAAAGAGGTCCCTCCCTCACTTTGCTCAGAACAATTTTCCAGAGCTTTTGTGACTCTGCCTAAGACCATCATAACTCTCTCAGTGCCACTATGCAGAGGAAGTGAATTCTAGTAACATTTCGGTGTCAGTCTAGTAAAATTTCAGTGAGATTTTCACAACGGTTGAGGAGTTCCACAGCAATCGTTTCCTCTGCTCACGGGTAGAAAACATATCCCATCTTTGGTGTCGTTCCAGTTTGCAACCAAAACACCGTGCCCAAACCCTGCCAAAAATCGCCAATTTTAACTGCGTGAATTAACATTAAAATATTAATTTCTGAGATATAAAACTATTTAATTGCCAGGTTCAGGAGAGAAAGCAAGTTGACGAGAAGGCACGAAAAGTGATTGTTTGACCTCTCTGGCCACACACGTCCCATCTACTTGATGCAGCCTTGTGTTGGGAGGTGCAGCGTCTTCCCCACCAGACCTGATAGGCAACACAAGGACAGCTTAGTGCCTGAAGAATATTAATTCTTGACGAGACTGCCACATTATCATTTGTTGGCATAGCTCCAGCAGGACTCAGCTATTTTAGCATTCACAGCTCCTCCAGTTAATATTCTTTGATATCCATCCTGAACAGATGTTATTACTGAGGTTATCTATAGTTCTGTCTTCTCTGCTGATTGAATGGGAAGGTTTGGAAGGATGAGCACTTTAGGCAACAGTGACACTCGTTTTTGTCTACTCAGGCCTTAATCAGTTCTATTCCTCATCACCTCCTTTCCGTATTACCTTTCTAGCTGCTGACGGCTTAAATTTTTCTTCCAAAATACAAAAAGGGGGGCTATGAACATCACTTTGCCCCTTCCTTTTTTTTTTTTTTTTTTCGGTCTAATCTTCCAGAGTCTCAAAAAGTGCTGTGGCCTTTCATTATTTTTTCTTTTTTAAACCTACTCCATTTAAGCTACTTCCACTCATCGTATCCAGTATCATCACTGGATATAGAGATAACAGACAGGGGAGGGACCACGTTCTGTTCTGTATAGCTCCAGACAAGGTCACGTTCATGCAATAGAAGAAGTATTGGAAAAGGAATTGACAAGGGAAGGATGTGGCAGATTGCTGGGGGTCGACAAAAGACCACTAGAATGAGACTAACCACGCAAGGAAGTATTTTGCCACTGCTCTGATACACCCTTTCTAAAGCAGAACGAGATAAAACCTGTCTTTTTGAACTGTAACAATAGCATCAAGCCCCAACTTCCAAGCCACAGAAGAGGGAGAAAGAGAAGACAGCTTTGCCAAAATATAATTCTACAATTATGGCCCTACTTTGCAGGTATCAATCCCACAAAGGCATGAGTAAATAGCTAAAAAGACTTTCTAAATGCAAATCACTTGCCCATGCACCTACTTGATCTGCAGCAGGTCCTCGATCAACCAAAAATGCACAGCAAGTTTATTTACAGCTCTGCTTATTGCTTCTGAAATTCCTTTAAAAAAAAAAAAAAAAGATGTACCAACCGTCTAAAATTACAGAAAACTAGGTTCAGCAGCATCATCACAGCTTGAATGGACTCTCCGAGAAGAATGAAGGCACCAATTTTTACTGCAACCTGTCAAATACGTGCCACTGAGGCATATGTGTTTCTCTCCCTTTCTAACAATGCGATCAACAATGAGAACAGCCTGCAAGCTTTCTCTGCCTAATCCCCCCTCTTCTGCCTCCAAGCAGACTATCATAGGAGGCACTAGAATTTGCAGCATTTTCTTGCTTCTTGATACCAGAAAAATAATGATTTTTTTTCTTTTTTCTTTTTTTTTTTTCAATTTTTTTTTTCCCACCCCGCCCTGTTAATTTCCAACGAGATGCACAAGACTTGAAAACCTCCTGGAACCTTCTTTTGGCGTGTGGACTGGCAGGGTTGAGGTTGCCCTGTGCTGCTGGTGTTCGTGCTGCTCAGCACATCCCAGTATTCTGTTTGCCCACCCCAAGAAGCAGAATATATTTCGATTACCTGGCGTTTGAGCCAACGTCCACTGGGGTTCAGAGGACACTGCTGGGTTTATCTCTCTGAATTTGCCTCCTCCTCACCAGGACTAGGTCAGGGTTGTTTTTTTGCTGGTGAATTTAACTTCCACCTCATGTGTGTTTTGCGGAAAGTGAAGGATTGTGTTATGTTCATATAAAAGGCAATTACACCTTTCTTTTCTGGTGAACAGATGATACGCATAGCTGGGACACAACGTCATGAAATAAAGCTGCTCCCATAAACAAACATGAAGTTAGGGAAGTGAAAGGGAAATATATCTGTGTAAAATCTGTGATCATATCTGAGATGTATTCCCAGTCCCATTTCTGAAAGTGAAATACTGATTCGTATGACAATTAAAACCCCATCCAGTAGAAGACTTTCAGCTCCCTAATTTTGAGTCATTGTTGCATTCCTGCTTTTCAGGATACACATGCATGCACCAAGCATAAAACAAATGTTACGCTGGTTCTCATGTATTCCTCATTAATAAGTAACTAATGAGAATTAATCTTCCTTACTTATGTATAAATAGTAAATGAACAGGTATTAAAAAGTGTAGGCAGAGTCAATGAATAAAGCTGCTATTACAAAACCATAAATATGCCTGGCCTATGACCTTGCATCCAATTGAGTGCAAAAATTGACCACTCAACCTGTGTGTTAAAACTAACCAGCAAAGGAAAGGAGGAAAAGTGCTGTGTTTTGAGTCACCTCTTTTTCCCCTCCGTGCTAGAACACTGGGAATGCAAAGTGGGTATGTGGGTTTTTTGGGGGGTTTTTTTGGTTTTGCCTTTGGCCTCTGAAATACATTTTTCTTTTTTTGTGTGTGTGTTTTATTTTTTTATCACAGCTTAAGTAATTTATTTTTTTTTTTTGCACAATGCCCATTAGAAAATAGAAAATGCTTTTTTAAACTGAGGAATGGCATCCCAGACCTGCTTTTCCAAGCCTAGCCGTGGGCTCATCCCTAAGGCTGCCTGCTTGTGCTGGAAGCCCGGCAGACTCGGACACCGGCGGTGCAACAATACTGACAGTTTATATTTTTAATGGCTCGCTCCTATTTTCCCTTTTCCTTTATGACCTGCAGAATGTTTGCTTGTTTGGTTTTTTTTTTTCCTGCCTGCAAGAATTGCACAGACACCACCATTCCACAGCTCTTTAACACCTGCAGCCTCACCAGGCTGAGCTGAGAGATGCCGAGCGGCGCCGGTGATGCTACGTCCAGTCCATTAATATAAGTGCTTCTTTAAGTTGCCCTAATTGCTGTTGACCAGAAACATATTATTTTTTATTGGGGCGGGAGGGGGTGCCAGCGGCAGCTGGGGTCCCCCTGCTGCGAGGGAGGGTGGAAGCTCTACCTGTCCCCAGCTTTACCCTGCGCATCAAGGGGTTTGCAGCAAAACGGTCCTGACACTGACCTCACAAAGACCCGGCAGCTGAAACAGCCTTAACAAGGTATTAACACAGCAACATGCCCTGTAAACTATTACCAGCTGCAGGCTGGGGAGAGGGGCGAGAGAAAGAGGCGGGGGAGAAGGGGAGAGGGAGAAAGAAAAGGGGGGGGGGAGAGGGGCGGGAAAGAGAGAAAGAGGAAAAGTGGCTGTTTGGCAGCTGGAGGAGTCTCAGCATCTTCTTTCAACCCCATTTTCTGAGTTTACCTTGTAAATGGC
Organism: Scolopax mira; assembly: GCA_004320125.1. Taxonomy (NCBI): domain Eukaryota; kingdom Metazoa; phylum Chordata; class Aves; order Charadriiformes; family Scolopacidae; genus Scolopax; species Scolopax mira. Next base: position 260,590 of record BJBW01003845.1, read on the forward strand.
ATGGCAAAGCATCCTGAGTACCCTTACACGCTTACATCTTTCGAGCCACACCATGCTGCTTTAAGCAGCCACAGCCACCACGCTGAAAACAGGGAAAGTAGAGTTTATTTGCCTTAATTACGGGTGGCTTGCAGCCCGCTGAGCAAAGAGAGAGAGGAGCACGTGGGAATACACCAGCCCCTGCGTGGTTCCATTAGCGTTTTACGAGTCTAGTGCCTGGAAAAAGTCTGCTTCCCCCGTAATCCAAATTTACAGTTGGTGTACCTGCAGTACCTTAATTAAGATAGATTTACTTCACCGGCGATTCTGCCTTTGGGACTCACTTTGGGCCACACCACGGCACTAATCTTTGGCAACACTTTGGACAAGGCAGCTTAACATCTATGTACTAATTTCTATGTTCTGCATTCCACCGAGCGCCTGCACCGTGGGGCACCCAGCGGTGATGGAGGTGGGGTTGCTGCTGTGGTGCCCAAAAATGTGGATCGATGGTAGGCTGCCCATCCTGGCTGTACCACTGAACTTCAGTGGCAGAAAAGGACCTGGGAGTGTTAGTGGACAGCCAGCTGAACATGAGCCAGCAGTGTGCCCAGGTGGCCAAGAAGGCCAATGGCATCCTGGCTTGTATCAGGAATAGCGTGGCCAGCAGGAGTAGGGAAGTCATCGTGCCTCTGTACTCGGCACTGGTGAGGTCTCACTTTGAGCACTGTGTCCAGTTTTGGGCCCCTCACTACAGGAAAGAC